>JAWWEV010000044.1:1190065-1205781 GCA_035583235.1 Hafferia zeledoni | reverse complement strand
AAAAAAAAAGCTCTAGATGATCCAGCAACACCTCCCTAATAACACACCACCTCGTCAGGCCTGATCTCGAAATTCCTCAAGCCCAAATCTCCCCAAAGGATCGCACATCCTTCAAAGATGTCTGTGCTTTCTCATAGCAGAATGCCTTGCATTAGGTGCGGGAGAGCAGCTCAGTCACGGCTGCTACCGAGCATTAACACCCAAGGACCTGCACCATCTGCACAGGAGGAATATCCATCCTGAATGCTGGATCAGCCTCCTGAGCACACACAGCACCTTTGAGCCAAGGGAACCGCAAGGATCAGGGTGAAACGAAAGCATGAGCAGATTAGCCTGGAGCCAGCCCCGGCACTGCCGGGTCACACCAGGGCAGAGGGAGAGGGAACACTCTCCCACAGGCATCGATACAACTGTGTCAGTGCCCGGGCACCGGTGTGTATTTCCACTACACTGTGCACACTCATGTGTAAAACCCGCGCAGTCCTTGGGGGGACAATGTCTGTGTGCACGTTGTGTATTTGGAGAGCTACTGCCAAATTTCCCATCGACCTCTTGAGGAGAGACTGAACAATAACCCAGCACTTGCCCACCCCGGCATTAATCAGCTCCGTGGCTGGCATTCTCAACCGAGATGACGGGATCGATGTGCTGTGGGAGGCAGCAATCCTGGCTCGCCCCTCGGGGAGGTGTTTCCCGGTGCCTGCAGGAACAAGCAGGGGGAGAGGCTGCCCTGCCAGGACTGAGCCCGGTCCCCGCGGGGGGCTCCGACCCGCCCTCCAGGCACCTACACACACACTGCAGCCGCGATAAGGCTCAGCAGGCTCCCAAAGCCCTGCAGGATCAGGGCTTTGTTCCATAAAGAACAGGAATTCCTGCCTCCAGGGCCATAAATCCAGGTCTGACCCTGGTGCCAGCACTGATTTGTGGTTATTACAATTAATCTTGTGGAGCTGTGAGCAGTTTATTACCCACTTGCACAGGTACCTGGTTCCCCACAGTCACCCAGACTGATTGAGTTTGGATCTCACAGCAATGTTCCCACCGGAGCACATCCTTCCTCCCAGCCCTGCCTCTCCATGCCCAAATCCCTCCAACTGGGAGCAAGTTCCAGCAGGCAACACCACACCTGTCTCCAGGAGTGGGTGGAAGAGCCCAGAGCTGTTCCATGCAATGCCAGGGATCAGAGAGGGCAGTGGGCTCTGGTGGCCCCCACATTGCCACCAGCCCTGGGACCCTGAGGACATTCCAGATGATGCCTGCGAGGGGGTCTGTGTCCTCCTGGTGCTGCTGAGCCACCGCAGCCCCACAAAGGGCATTTCTGCATCTCCCATGAATTTTGGCCCAATCCTCCAGCAACGTCACTGAGAATCCCGACCTGGGCCACAATTCGGGGCAGCACCACTTGTAACTACACTGGGAATCGTGACAGCACATCCCTACGGACCAGCATGAGCCACATCACACGACTTGTCCTCCACGACTCCTCCGGAAGGGAAGAAGATGCACAGCTCTGAGAATGCATCAGGGTTTGGGTTCCTGAGCCCCTCACTCCACCCCTGCCCCCGGCGCGGGGGTCTCCAGCCCCCAGCGGCAGCAGCACACCCCGGGCTGCGCCGGAGCCCGCGGCTACCGAGGGGCTGGCCCTGCAGAGCCACCGCCCGCGGGCAGCAGGAACCCGCCTCGGGGCTATTTGCGGATTCGAACGCTGTTATTTTGCCTCCTGCTTGAAGAGGGCGCATCAAAGTCAAACCCAAAATACGGCGCTGGGCTTGAATTAAAAACTCTTGTCTGAAACCAAGGCAAGTTCCAAAAAAAGATCAAGGCTTTGTTTGAAATGTAAAAGTCTGTGCTGGGTTGTCAGGCACTTTGGGGACCATCAGCATTATCCAAAGGCTGCAGGACAACAGCCAAGAACTTTCTTCAGCTGCCCTCAGCATCCCTCGTCTTCCTGAGATGAGGCACTGACTCACAGCAGCATCGCAGTTCCTTTACAGGAGAGCAGCATCCATGCTCCCTGCTCCAGGAATGGGCTTGGGAAGTGCTAGGAGAGATTGGAAGCACTGGCTGTGAGTGAGAGAGTCCAGCAGCTCAGTCCTTCCCTGCTGTCAAAGGGAAAGGGAGGTAGATGTAACCACAGGCTGTCAGCACCGGTGCAGGGAAAAGAAATTGGATCTGGGAGACTCTGCAGCCTCGCAGGCACTGGGGTAACAAACTCCTGCAGAAGCAGGAGAAGCCAGAACAATCCAGACCAGCAATAATGTGCACATTTCTAACTCTGAGGATAACCCTGGTTGCAGCAAGGCCCCCCAGCACCCTATTTTTGGTAATTAAGATTCAAAGCAGCTTTTTTATTTCTCCAGAAGCATCAGTTCTGCCAGAAGAGTCATTCCAGAGTGGTGCTGCAGGCCACAGCAGCCTCTGCAATCGTTTAACTCCTCTCTGTAAACCTGGACTTAGGACAGGATCCTTCTTCCCAGAGCTGTGGCTTGGGATGAGTCACAGCCATGACACGCCCCAGGCCACAGTGACCATCCCCAGCCCCTGGAAGGTCACACACAAGCAGACACCTCGCTTTTGGCAGGGCTGAAGCTGCCTCTCCTTCAAGGGCATCAAACAGGGCGCACACTGCCCCTGGATGTTCTGCAAGGAGCCTCCAAACTGGCTTGGAACAGAAGCATCTTAAATATTTTATGAGTTAAAAAATACTGAGAAAAAGAACAGCACCAGGAGCAAGCCCTCTCTTTCCTGCCAGAGCTGCACCTCTTCCTAGCCCAGAGCTCTCTCCCAGCATCCGCTGCTTGGGGCATCTCAGCCCCATTAAGATCTTCCTTCAAGCCCACAGGTCCCCCCTGCTCAGTGCCAGGGGCTCTGTGCTGGCAGAGAGCAGAGCAGTGTCACCTCCTCAGCTCTGGGGCAGGAGTGCCAGTTCTGAGCAGGATCTGACTCTCTCCCTGGAGAACTGTACTTTGGGAACAAACCATGAAAGGCCAGAAACTTCCCAGGGAGACCTGCCTGTGGCTGCCATAACTCTGCTCTACCTCAGCACCCACCAGATGGGTCTGAGTATTCCATGGGCCACTGGGACACGGGGTTGACAGTCGCGAGCAGTCCTGACCCTCCCCAGACCCTCTCACACAACTGACCACGGGAGCAGCATCACAAACATTTCCTCAGGAGCAACACAGCTCCTCCAGCACTGCCAAGGGTGCAGGAGCAGCTCTGCTCAGTGCTCCCACCTCTCCAGGGTGGGATATGAGGACCATGGGACCCCCACAGAGCCCAACCACCCCTCGATCTCCTCCAAACACGAGGGTTTGGCTCATGCAGCACTGCCAGGCTGGGCACTCCTGAACCCACCACGGGGCCAGTGTTAAAGCTCCTTCTCCTTCTCTGAAGCTCCTCTAATTGAGCATCCCAAGCCCGATTCCTCACCTTCCCCTCCATCTGCACACAGGAGGGGCAGGTGAAGAGGCATTAATCCCAGCAGCCATCCTCTGCTGGGGAAGCTGGCAGAGCAGGAGCCTTTGCTCCATGCAAAGCTTTTATCCTCCCTCCCACAGTGCAGCCAGCTCTGGAGGAGCTCAGGGCAGCGTGGCAAGAGCTGCTCACACTGCAAGGGGGGCCTCCCACCTTTGTAAAGAGCAGGATGTTGGGATTCCCACCTGGATCCCCACATGCTGCTCCAGGTGAGAAGGTCTGTGAGCCCCACAGTTTGGGGAAACAGATTCCTGCTGCTCCAGATCCACAGACCTTCCTCAGCCTGGGGCTCACAGAGCCACTCCAGAGCATCTTTGAGGCTGCAGGTACTGGGGGGCAGAGGCATTTCTGCATACTAGAACCATGGGACTGGGACCTCCACAGCCCCCAGATGCACCAACTGCCCCTCCACCACTCTGCAAAACTGAGTTTTCCTTTTCCTGCCAGCTGGAAAGAGCCAAGAGAAGCCTCAGGATGGACCCTGGGAAAATCTGGCTCTGCTGTATAGTGGGAGGGCAAAGGTGCAACCACCATCTTCAGTCCTGGTCCTGCACCCCGAGACCACCAGCACAGAAACACACACTCAGCAGCACCAGCCCCCACCAACAGCCCAGACCTCAAGGCTGAGTTTTTAAATCAGGAGATTAAAAATTTAAACTAAGTCTCTGGCTTATTTTAACATGATTTCTTAACATTTAAAGGCCACCTTCTGAGCATTCCTCAGGAACAGCAGCTGGGGACCAGCCAGGTTTGCTGGGGGCTGCATCCAAGGCTCTCACTTAATCACATGCTTCCAGGAGCTGGGGTTTTAGAGGAGCTGAAAGCTCCCAACCAGCCAGGGCCAGGCTGGGGGAGCCAGAGCCCCCCCCCAAACCCACTTCTCTAAGCCAGAGCATCTGCAATAACCACATTCCTGACCCACACCATCCAAAGCTCAGAGAAGGGGGTTTTTTCTTGGGCAGTCCAGACCTAAAAGGACTTGGGAGGACACCAGATCACTTTTTAGGACGACATATCACATGTGCTCACTCTCCAAGCACCCCTGACTTTGCCATCACCATCCCAAAGCACACACAGACATGTGGGTGTCCATAGGAGCCCTGGGCACTGCTCACACCCCCTAATTTGAGATTTCTGCCAGCAGAACCCCACAAAGGCAGGCAGAAAAGCAGCAGAGCCCAAAGCCCATCTTATCAGCCTCCGAAGAGCATTACTCATGAATTATCCCTCATGGAAAGGGGCAGCTCCAGCACCTCCTTACCCTGGCACTGGGTGGGCACCTCCAGCACCCCAGAGCAGCTCCACAGAACCTCATCCTCACCCCAGCTCTTCTGGGTCAGGCTAATTTAACCCTTCTGCATTGACCCAGCAATTTAACCTACCCCTTCAGGTGTGCTCAGGGGGCACCTGGAGCCCCCAGCCCATCCACTGCTACAGAGGGAAGGGGGAGCCCCATCCCCAACAGTGGGACAGCATCCTGCCTGGGGGCTCCAGCCCTGCCTGCAGGTGATAAATAATGAGTGAAAATAGGGGAAATAGTAAATAATATATTTACAGGCTTACATAATGGATGACACTGAGCACAGGCTGCGGCGGGTGAGCCAGCAAAGGGAACCAGGATAGGTGGCTCTGAGAGGCTCCCAAAGCCTGTCCCCCCATAAAAATCAGCCATTCCCTTCCTCACTTGTGTTCCCACAAAGCCCCAGGGGCCTTTTATAGTGATGTAATTACCAGCTCCTCAATCAATTCCTTTAGCAGCAGCCAAACCTCAAAATGAATTATTCCACATTCGGGTCAGGATTGGGGCTGTGGGTGCACCCAGGCAGGGGGGTCCCTGCCCAGGCCCCTCCCCACACCAAGCCCACCTGACTTGCTGGACTTGCTGCTCCAGCCACCTCGGCTTTGCTTCCCCTGGGGCTCCAACTGTTGCTGCAGTCACCGCACCCCAAACATCACCCCACGTTACCCCAGGGAGCACAGAGGTGCTTGGGAAATGAATTCTGGCTGGTTCACACTGAGAAATTCTGCTTCCAGTGGGCCAGAGATGGGATCTGCTGTCCCTTGTCACCTCGTGAGAGCTGCTGACTCATTAACCATTGGAGAAGGATGAGGCCATTGGTTGGGGGATGGTGGGGCAGGTTCGTGTTGTGAAGCTGCTCCACCTGCACATTCCTTTCCACAACAAACATCCTCATGGAATACAGGTGGAGATACCCAATCACTGGTCCAATTCCCAACTGATTCCCCCAGGGAAACCTGGACGGGATCACCACCTGTGCCTCAGTTTCCCCAGGTGAGGGCTAGCACGGCAATGCCAGCGGCCACTATGGGCGAGACAGGGACCAAGGCAGGATGACATTGAGCCCTTCCCAACTGGTTTGTGCCACAGCCATGGAAGTGAGGCCGGGACAGATCCATCTTCCTGCCTGCTGGATAAAACAGCTACATTTCAGATAATTCCAGATAGTAAATTTTTTGAGTCCCTATAAGCTAAAATCAATATTGGCACAACTGTGCGTCATTAAAAACTAAATGAACATGACAAAGCCAAACTGCTGCCTATTAAACAAATGAGTTTCTATCCACACAGGCACAGCGGGTTCTGAAATCCTTTATTCCAGGAGCAGTGCTTTTATACAAGGGGTGGGAACATGTCGGAACACGGAGTGTGTGTGCCTGCCCTTCCCATGACACTGGGACAGGCTGTACTGGGAGCACAGCCATGGACTGGGCAGCCCGTGGGGACTGACATGCCCCAGCCCAGCTCCAGCCTCACAGGGACCAGGATTTGCTGCCGCAGGGAAAAGCCACCAGGATGAGACCTCGG
Organism: Hafferia zeledoni; assembly: GCA_035583235.1. Classification (NCBI taxonomy): domain Eukaryota; kingdom Metazoa; phylum Chordata; class Aves; order Passeriformes; family Thamnophilidae; genus Hafferia; species Hafferia zeledoni. The sequence continues at coordinate 1,199,477 of JAWWEV010000044.1, read as the reverse complement.
TGGACTTCAGTGTGGTGGGGGGACACCCTGACAAACTGGGGCTGGGCTGGATGTGGGACGTGCAGTGGCAACAGGGTGGCAGCAGGAGGGTGGTGAGGTGAAGGTGCTGCAGTGCTGTCACAGCAGTGCAATGGTGACACCAGTGGGACACAGCAGCAATGCCATGGCAATACAAAGGTGACACCATGGCTGTGTCATGGCAGCACAATGGTGGCACAACGACAACATGACAGCAATGCAACAGTGACAAAATGACAGTGCCATGGCAATGCAACAGCTGCACCCCACCCAGGGCGGGGTGGTACCCCCCTCCCTGGCTCTGAGAGCTGCAAGTGTGGCAGGAGAACCACACCAAACCTTTTCTGCCCAAATTTTGGAAGTCCTGGCAGTGCCCTCCGTCCTCTCCAGGAATCACAAGGACCAGACTCTGCCTGTCACCCTCCTCTGCCACCATCACTCCCCGATGTCACAGTCACACACTGGGGACACTCTGTCAGCCGCCCACTGTCTGTCCCTGCGCAGTAATTCCAGTGTCCTGATTGTGTCCAAGTTCTCCGCGCACACCCGGAGGTCTCGGTTTGAAGAGGTGCTGGATGAGCGCAGGGGAGGGGGGAAGGGGCCGGGGCTGCCGCCTCTCCCCGCTCCCACCGCATCCAGGAGGCTGCAGGCTGAGCCGGGAAGCGCTGGGAAAGGTCAGCGTGCTCAGCCATGGAAAGGAGAGCGCTGGCGGGCAGCTGCCGCCTGAGCCGCTCCGACACGTGCCAGCAGCTCCGGGGATGCTGGGGAAGGTCTTCCCGTCACCTTCCTCCGGGACAGACCCCTCCCAGCACAGACACACGGGGGCCCAGCACCCACGAGAGGAGCCCCGTGGGCTGTGCCGAGCTCTGTTTCCATCGCTGGTCCTGGTGACACCGTGACCTGCTCCAGCCCTCACCGTGCCCTCCCTGGGGACAACCCCCATCCTGCGTTTTCTCCATTACAACCCTCATTTCAATTTTTTTTTTCATTTATTTTACATTCAAATTTCTTCTCCTTATTCCTCATCTTTTCCATTATGGTTTCCATTTCCTTTTTAAAGCTTTCCTGCATGGAATTATTTTATTTTTGGGAGTGCATGAGGTCTCTCTTGGCCCAGGCTCCATGAACATCCTCTGCTCAGGGTAGTTGTGGCCAGTTTTGGGGGCTGTGGGGAGGTGATCAGTGTAGGTCCCTTCCATCTGGAAATACTCCATTCTTTTCTAACCAGCAGTGCCTTATTTCTGGTATCTGCTTAGGATTTAGAGGAATAAATGGAAAAAATGGGGATTTGGGTGGGTCTGACCAGGATTTGGGGGAACAGAGCCCCATGTCCCTGTCCCTTTCTCAGGGAGGTCCCAGAGCCTCACTGAGTTTGGGGGTGATGAACTGTGCCCACCCACAGACTTTTGGCTCATGAGGGCAGTGCCAGTGCCATGTGGCACCTGTGCAGGATGATGGATTGTCCTGCTGGGGACAGCATGAAGCATCCAAGCTCCTGCCTTGGATGGACTGGTGACACTGAAAGCTGTCACTTGGAGACCGTCAGTGGAGTGTGAAGTTCACCTCTGCAAGAAGAAAAACCAACTGGAAAGAGAAAACTGAGGCTGAGGAGAGACTTTCCAAGGAAAGGGTGTGGGACCCAGCAATAGACCCTGTCCCCCATTCCGTCTGATGCTTCAACAGCATGATGGATGGCACAGCAGCTGCATTCCTGATCTGGAATGTCTCCAACAAGGAGCTGGGAAAAAGAGGCACATCCTGGAATGCTGGGTACAGGCAAAGGAGTCAACCCCATCCCTACAGAACAGAGGCTGCGACGGGTGGGAGCTGCTGCAGGAAGTTTTATGGTGCTTGAATCAATCAGTGGGAATCCCATAAAAGTCGGTGGGTATAAATGGGCTCCTTGGATAGGTTTTGACATCCAATTGTCTTTTCCATTTCGGTTGTCATAAAGCCATGCACACCCAGATATACAGCCAGAGCCAGGGAACACACTCCGAAATGCTGATGTGCAGCCACGTGTACCACAAACCCCCACACACGTGCACGGAGGGGCTCTGGACACACACATGGAAGAGCCCCCGCTCCTCCCAAGGACCCAGGATCCATTTCCCTGCCTCTACCCATGGCAGGAGCAGGGGATGGGTGACAGGGGATCGATTTGTGAGGCTGTTTCAAAAAAAAACTCATTTAAAGGAAAACTTAGATGAGCAAGCGGGTTGTACATCATCTCTGTGTAAATCATTTGTCGGGCTCAGGGACGTGAGCACCAGGGCATGGAGATGGAGGGTGGCTTGGGAGAGGGGACAGCAGGATCACTGGTTGTGAGCCCATTTCTGAGGTGGGCGACTGGGGCTGGGGGGGCCTGGGTGTGGAGATGGTTTCTCTCCCAAGCCCCCCTGTTCCCAGCCCTCCACCCTGGAGGTGGAATCACCAGGAGAAGGTGACTCTGCCACATTATATCACTTCCAGATAAAGAATTATGGGTGATTTCCCTCTGCCCATCTGGCACGCAGGAAAGAGGTGTGCAGGAATGAAACACACGGCTCCAGTGCCTCCTCTTCCTCCTCCTTCCTTGTCTTGGGCTGTTTGTAAATGAGAGTGAAAAGAGATGGAAGGGCTGGAAGGGAAAGGAGGGACTGTGTGGTGCAAGGCATCCCTGGGATCCCACCCTGGAGACCTGGTGTCCTTGGAATTCCACACCAGACCTGACATCCTCAGGGTCCCACACTAGTGACCCGGCATCCCTCGTCCCACACTGGAGACCTGGCATTCCCGGGTTACATGGTGGAGACCTGGCATCCCTCAGTCCCATGATGGAGATCCAGCATCCCTGGGATCCCACACTGGAGTCCCATCACCCCTGTTCCCACACTGGAGACATGACATTACTGGGGCCCCACACAAGAACTCTGGGTCCCACACTGGAGACCAGCACCCCTGGGATCCCATGGTGGAATCCTGTCATTCCAGGGTCCCACACTGGGGACCAGCACCCCTGGGATCCCATGGTGGAATCCTGTCATCCCAGGGTCCCACACTGGGGACCAGCATCCCTGGGATCCCGTGGTGGAATCCTGTCATCCCAGGGTCCCACACTGGAGTCTCATCATCTCTGGGGTCCCACACCAGCCGGCACAATTGTTCCTCAGCCAATAACTCTCACCCAAACCGCTTCCTCCCTCCCAAACCCATCTCATCCAAGTGCAGGAACATGCCGAGGGGGATTTATCCCCTCGCTGGGTGCCGGCTCCCCGTGCAGATGACTCTGTGTGAGCAGATGCCAGCCGGTGTCACTGCCTGATTTCTCTCTCCTCAGCTCGCGGCTCATCATCAGTTACAGTGGTGACCAGTCACCTAAATCACCACCCTGCTCCCCCTCCCGCTCCTGCTGGGATTGATGCTGCAATTTTTCTCCTCTCCAAACAGCCACCCGCTGTCTGTGGCTCCACAGGGACCCCACGGAGGGAGGGCTGAGGCTGAGTGGCTCTGAGCTGGCACCTGATCCATGGGGTGCTTTGGACTGGCAGAGAGGGTGACCATGGAGCATCAGGCTCATGCTCAGCAGACATCAGCATCCAAACCCATGTTCTTCCCACTGAATGCGCCCCGTGGATGAGCCGGGGCTTGTTCACTGTTGCTGCTCCCCAGCTTGGCACTGGCTGTGGCACAGTGTCCCACTGCCAGGCTCTGCCTCCTGGCAAACAGCAGCTTCCTGCTGGCTGCCATCAGGGCTGAGAATTCCTGAGATCATCCAGGCTGCTGGCAGGGCTGGGGTGGCAGCGCTGGGAGCTGTGGGGATACCCACTGCCTTGGCACAGGGGCCCTAAACACTCACATCAGTGTCCCCTGGGCACTGGGATGGCCAGTGACTGTCACCAAGGAGCAGCTGGGGAGGGATGTGCTGCCCTACCCGAAGTCAGCAGGGGATGATGCTCAGCACCCTGAGCCACGTTCCTGTTGGATTTTGTGATTAAGCGATCAAGCAGAGGATGTCGGCGTCCCACGGGGGCTCAGCCAGGTCTGCTCCTGCCCCACGGAGCTGCAAGGGAAGAAAAGATGAAGGGATGCTGTGCCAGTTCCCAGAACCTCGACTGCAGTCCCTGCCGAGCCTGGGCTGCAGCCAAAGGAGGCTGGAGGAGGATAAAGCTCATCCCCTCCAGCATATGGAGCTCGGAGCGCACGGTCCCCAGGCAGGGCACGGGTGGCAGGGCATGCACAGGGAGCTGCCTGCTGAGCCCATGGCCTGTGCCAGAGCCTGCCCACATCCACACGCTCCCATCCCCTGCCAGGATCTGTCACCGCCGGCTGTGTGGGGAGGGAGATGGGCACTGATCCGTGCTGGCCTTGGCTGCTGGCACCCACAGACAAGGATGTGGCACGGCCCCACAGCCCTGGGGAAGGAGTGCTGGCTGCAGTGCAGAGCAGAGCTGGAGCTCCCCATGACCCCAAAAGGGAGGAATGGACCCCTCTGAGCCCCCAGCTTCCTGCTGCCCATGATGGGGAATCCAGCAGGGGCAGTGAGGGCAGACAGCTGGTGCCCATTATCCCCTGTTCCACACTGATGTGACCATGACCAGGGCATGGGGACACCCATCCCTAGGCCCTGGGGACAGTGGGACTCATTAAAATCCATTTTAAATGCCAGTCCCCATCTGTGAGGGTTGTTCCTGACACGTGTGACATCAAATCATGGCATCGCCAGGGCTGGATCTGTGAGGTGCAGGGCCAAGCAGGATGAGGTCCCATGCCACATCCAACCCCAGCAACTGGGCCAAGCACAAGGGGGTTTGAGTCCATTTGCACCTCCTGACTGGGCACTGCCAGCCCAGCCGAGGTGCAAATGAATCCTTCCTGCTGCCCTTGCCCAGCCATCAGCTCCTGCACACCCCACCCTGTGTGTCCCTGTCCCCACGAGCTGTGGCCCCCAACACCTCCCACAGCACCCCAGGGCACCCCCGCCACCCCCACCAGAGCCAGGGGCTGCACTGGCAGGGGCTCCCCAGTGCAATACCAGTAACAAGCTGCTGTTAAATAATTGAATTCCTCAAATAGTTCCCTTTTCCCTCCGGTTTTGGTACACATTTGTCACCGTGCCATTAGGCAGACGCTTCGCTCGCACTTCATTTATTCATGAGCGCGGCCGTGACAGTGACAGCGGAGCTGAGCACAGCCACTGGCACGGGACACGCTGTCCCAGAGCTCCCGGATCTCACCGTGGGTCTGGGACGGTGACAACACCAAGGTGATGGTGGAGGACATCACATGTGCATTCCTCACCACCCTGCTTGTGGCATCTTCCCCGTTTGGGGGCAAAGATGAGGACACTCTGCTCCCAGTGCAGCCCCTCTCCTGCAGCTTCAGTTGGTGGCAGGTAGAGGGACCCCCGTTCTGCACCACATCCCTGGATCATGTCACCGTCAGTGATTCCTGGATGGAGCACCCCTTGGCAAAGCACAGGAATAAGCCCAGTGTGGGACAGCATCCTGCAGTCCCCCCCAGTGCAGCAGCCAAGCTGGAGGGACATGACCCACAGCACTGCAGCATGTCCCAGTGACATGCTCTGTCATGACAGCATGTGACAGCAGATGAGAAGGTTCAGTGGCAGCTGATCTGCAGTGTGTGTGTCCCTTCCAGCCCTGCTGGACCCATCCTGTCTCTGCCCAGGTGGGGCTCCCCTTCCTACTGGGCAAAAGAACTTTGCAAGGCCCACCCAACAGCTGAAGGTGGAGGTGCCCATCACTGTGACCCCTGGGCTGGTTGGCCCACCAGCACCTGCCCAACTTTCAGTGCTGAACAGTGGAAGAGGGGAGACAGCCCAGCATGTCTGGAGTATCCAGGGCTGGAGCTGCCTCTCTTTCTCATCTCTTGTGTGTACAGGAGAAGATCTGGGGAGGATTTAAAGGTAAAACCTGGATGAGCAGTAGGAGCTGCCGGCACCTTCCCAGCCCCACTCCCATTCGGCAGAGCCACAGAGCTCCTGGGGGCTCCTGCACCAGTGCCAGGATGCAGGGAGATAAGAAAAGCCATTAAAGGTTGTCAAAGAACAGCAATCCCTTGGTGTTGGATGTCACCAACCCAGTGTGGAGCTGGGAGACCAGCACCACACATTGCCATGGGAACCATTGCCCATTCCATGGCAAACTGTTGGCACCTGTCCAGGGATGGGGATGGCCAAGGCAACTCTGGGGGGCCACAAACACACCACCCATCCCTGTGCTCCTGGTCGAGTCCCCAAGGGACTGAGCACCCTCAGGGTGCAAAACTGAATCCCCCTGATCCAGGTGGAGCATCCTCAGGTCCACCTGTGGTGTGCCTGGTGCCAACTCCATGGGCCGGGGACAGGAGGGACACGAGTCGCCCTGCGCAGGCCATCGGGTGCTTGCTGGAGCTCTGCTTAGCTAATTACAGTAATTAGCCTGTAATGAAGCAATTATTTGAGGACGTGGTGCCATGTGTTCCTGCAGGGGAGGAGGACAGGGGGATGCAACCTCCGAGCAGACAGTGGCAGTGGGCATGGGCGGCCTCTGCCCAGCCAGGGCGGTGGAGGGGACAGGGACATTGCACTCCCGAGGGCACTGAGGGGATTGGAGGGCTCAGTATTTTCTCCATGGACTTTTGCCTGAGATGCCTTCAGCTTCATGGCTGCTGGGCTAAGGGAGTTGCTGGACCCCATGGTGGGACCCCTGGTGCTGTCAGGGAGGTGACAGGAGGGATGGAGCCGAGTCCCAGGCGGCTGCGCTGGCAGGAGCTGCACGGACACGTTGCTGTAGAGGCATGTGCTGGAGCCAGAGCCAGGCAAGTGCCCGAGCCAGGAGAGGGGCAGCAGCCAGCTGGCTGGTTCCTGCACTGGCTCAGCGCCGGGGCTGTCTCTGCTTCCATGGAGGTGGCCAAGTTAACCCTCCGAGCATGGAGAGGGGCAGGGAGCCTGCAGAGCAAAGACATCTCCAGCCCTGTGGGGCCGCCCATGGCCGTGGGTGACGACCCCAGGGACAGCCTGCTGGCAAGCCCTGAAGTCCCAGAGACATGTGCCTGGGCACTCCCTCTCTGTGGGGCTCCTGGAGAGATAGAGGCACCACTGGAGGTGTGTGGACACCAGGATTCTCCTTGGGAGCTGCCCTCCCTCACGCTCTCCCCACTTGCATTGACCCCACTGGAGCAGCTGCCAGCCTGGATTTCCCCAATATCACCCACATTGTTGTCAAATAAGGGCTCATCCCAGCTGTGATGAGATACCTGAGGAGCCTCCGATGGCATTGCACCCACCAGAGCCCCAGGACCCCTCCATGGCACAGGGAGCACCAACCAGCAGTGCCCTGGCTGTGCCAGCACGGGCTGAGCCTGCGGCTGCAGAGCCCCCGGCGCGGAGCGTGGCTGACATGAATCGTGGCTCCGGCGGGGAAGGAGCAGACGGGAGGGAAATAAAAGCAAATTACATCAGTGCTGGCATGGGCGGCCATCCCGGAGAGCTATTTTGGGAAGGGCCAGGCCGGCTGTGGGGATAAGCGCTTGCAGATGTTGCTTGAGAGCCTTGCCGGGCTCCTTCCGCCGGGGCTGCAGGGAGGGGACACTGCCAGCACTGGGGACACTGCGGTGGGGCAGTGCAGGGGTCCCTCCTCCACCCATCCCCGCGGTGAGGGGACCCCTGGGTGGTGCTGGACGCCTGGAGCCAGCCCATGGACCATGGTGGGGATCCCCAGCACTGCATCCTGCACCAGGACAGCTCAGGGACTGACTGTGGGAGCTGCATGAGGGGACACAAGGTGCCCAGCTGGTGACCAGGACGTGGTGGCATCTCAAGGTGATTGGCAAGGGCAAGGAAAGAGAAACCTGGCCGTTGCCATGGTTACCGCCTAACATCCTACAGCACCGGCTCCAAGCAGTAATGCCTGTGTTGCATCGCCAGGATGGGTTGTAGGAGGGAAGGAAGGGCTGGATGGCTCCAAATTGTGCTGTTTGAGGTTGGGAAAACTGAGGCACGGCCCTGCCACTGCTGTCCTGCAGCAAGAACCAGCAAGAGCTCAGCCTAGACCAGGCTGGCGGGCTTTGATGCACATCACCCCCAGACACCACTGCTGTGCAGGACCTGAGCCCACGCAGGGATCCGGACTTGGCTCCAGCTGCTGAGGGCTGGAGCCCAGCTCAGAGCTGGGATCCGATCCCAGGTCTCCGTCAGCCTCAGCATTACCCTCTAACCAAAGGAAACAGCAGCTCAGGGTGGAACGAAGTCAAATGAAAGACGTGGCAGATGTTTCTCCTCTCCCCAGTTCCCGGTTTGCTACACCAGGCATGATGCTGCTGGGTCCCCATCCTCGCTGTCCCCTGTGTCACCCAGCAGCACAGGATGACAGGCACCGTGGTGGCAGGTGGCATTTTCCAGCTGCCCCTGGCCCTGCTGGGAATCGGCATCGCTGCCACGACAGGCAGGAATGGCCCGTTCATGAGCTGCTGCCAGATGTTCCTCTGCAAAATAATTTGATGGAAAAACAGAGAAGGGAGAGCATTTTGCCAGCAACATCTTGCTTTAATATAAAAAAACAGGAAATCGTGTTGGAGGAAGGAAAGCCATGCCCAAGTTTATCCCCCTCCTCTGCACAAACAAGGTCCTTGACGTTGGGCTGTGCTGCTCATCCTGGAGGGATGGTTGTGTGAAATCCCATTCCACAGCCCTTTCCAAACCCAAGGGCCATCCCAGCATCCTGAGGAACCGGAGGGTGCCTGGACAGGCGCCGTGCAGGCTGGTGACACTCTGCAGTCTCTGGCCAGGCAGGGGTGACAGACTGACCCACCACAGCTGACACGCAGACTTATAGCCCAGCCAGGCAGCCAAGTCCCTCCACAGCCTCCAAGGAGGAGCCAAGGACAACACAGTCCCTGTCTGACCCCCAGCAGCCTCCCCCACATCCAGGCTCCAGCCCCACTGGCTCAAGATGGTCGTGACACAACAAGGGGGATGTGAGTGCCCCTGCCCCAGTGACACATGTCCCCAAGGGGACTCAGAGACCTCTGTGTCCCCCATGGGCCCCAAAACACTTTGGGCAACTCCAGGGAAGACAGAAAGTCCTAAAATCAGTCCAGGGTGAGGAGGAGCAGCTTTCCCACAGGCCTTGGTGTTCACAGCCACATTCCCACCCCTGTGCAGCTGGCTACCAGCAGGCAATGGGGATGGAATGGGGAACAGAGCAATTCATGACACAGGTGACCAGCTCTGGCCACAGGGCCATTGGAGTGCTCCACATCCTCACCCCTTTACCCTTCCCCATCCTCATCCCCTTACAAATCCTCTTCCCCATTCCCTTTCTTGCCCCCATCCCCTTTCCTTTCCCTTTCCCTGTCCCTTATGGCATGTGCTTCCCCATCCTATCCCCTCCCCATCCCTGTCTCCATCCCCATC
>JAWWEV010000044.1:1164484-1186895 GCA_035583235.1 Hafferia zeledoni | reverse complement strand
GGGGATGGGGAAAGGAAGGGAATGGGGAAAGGCAGGGGATGGGGATGGCAATGGGGATAAGGAGCAGGTTGGGGATGGGGATGGGGATGGGAATGGAGATGGGGATGGGAATGAAATGGGATGGGGATGGGGAAGGGAAGGGGATGGGTGGGGATGGGATAGAGATGAGGATGGTGTTGGGATTGAAAAAGGTAGAGGATGAAGATAGAGATGGGATGGGGCAGGTGATGGGATGGGAATGGGTTGGAATGTGAGGGGGATGAGATGGGGACTGGGATGATGATGGGATGGTGATGAGGATGGGGAGGGGATGGTGGTGAGGATGAGTTTGGGGATGGGAACGGGGACAGAACAGGAACAGGGGTGGGGCTGAGGCACTGCAGCGTGTGCTGAGCGTGCGGCTGTTAAAGGCCTCATTACAGAGCCGCTGGCTAATTGCAGCGCTGCCGCCCGGAGCCGAGCGGATGAGTCGGGCGACAGCTCCCAATTATTGCAGCGCAGCGGGAGAAAGGGAAAGAAAGGAAGAGAAGAAAAGCGCAATTATCGGGGCCTCAGCGGCGCCGCCGCACACGGCTGCGATTTGGAGGCACACTCTCCTTGCCCAGCCCCGCTCCCAGCGTGTGACACTTCCATTGATTTCGACAGGCAGTTTTCCATTTCTGCCTCCCATCCTTCATCTCACTGACACCGGGACAGGCTCCTGCATCCCACCAATGCTACCTGAGCATCCCTGCCACCTGCTCACCACAGCCCTTGCAGGAGACCACAACACTGGCCACCCAACCCCACTGGGAGCCTCTGATGTTTCCCCCTCTTCCATCCCACTCTCCCACCTTTCCCTCCCAGAGCTGCTCCCGGCTCTGGAATCGCAGCCCTGTATATTAAAAAAGGTCAGATTTCAGCTCTTGTGAGGAAGCAGAAGCAGAACAGCGTGAAGAGCCGCAGCCTCCTGTTGGGGGTTCAGGGACTGGGGACACGAGGGGGTCCCAGCAATGGGACCCACTCACAGCTCCGGAGGGAGCAGGAGGCGGGCGGGGGTTGTGCCAATTCCACATTGTCACTCCGTAATTGACAATTAAATTTAATTACACCTTAGAGAAATAACAGCGTGCGCTGGGTTAATGGGCCTGTCTGAGCAGGGCGGGTTCCTCCCGCGCCTCCTGCTCCATAAGGTGGATCAGAGGGTGACATCCGTGGGGTGCTGACACCGTTTACTGGGAGGGGGGGGCAGCTGGTGGGGCTGAGCAGCAGCACCCTGGCATTGCCAGCACCAGCCAGGGCACGGGGATGTGCTGCATCGCCGACAGCAAACCCATCCCAGGGCACGTCCCAGCCTCTTCACCTGGAGCTCCAGCAGCATCCAGAGAAGTAAAGCCATTGGCATCATGCAGCTCCATGCTGGGGGGCGCTTTCAGACAGCTGAAGGTCCCCCAGCAGGGCTCAATTATTTATCTCCATAAAAACAGAGCGTGGAGCTGCCGAGCTGACTTTACCTTTTCCCATCTCTGCTCTTTTTCCCTTTTATTTTTTTCGTTTTCTTTGAAGCAATAACACAGCTCTCCCTCGAATTTGCTTTCTGCTTTATGAAGCTTTGGATGCAATCACCGGTGGCTCTCAAGGTTTCTGCTGCAATTAGAGAGGTTTTTCAGGTGCTCAACAGGAGCCAAGGCAGCCAGAGGCTCCACGATCCCGGATTCCACAACCAGGATAGCCAACTCAGCATCTCCTTGAGCCTGGAAGCCTCCCCATCCACACCTCTTCTTTTCTCTAATTAAAGTTAATCACCTGTAATTACCTAATTAGCTGGCTGATTTTTGCCCTCTGATCCCAGACAGGACATGCTCCCTTGGGATGGAATGAGCTTGGTGCACCAACACCCAGGAGCACCTGCATGCACACCAGGGCAGGAGTTTGGGGTCACACAGCACCCAAGTGTCCCCAGGCAGGGCACAGGTTGGGTGGTCCATGTCCCCCTTGCACTCAGGAGCTCCCAAACCCCAGCCCAGAGTGGCCCTCCCGAGGCCACAGGTTGCCCGGGTTCCCCCCCACTGCTCGAAGAGCCACGCATGCCATGGGGGTGACATCTCCCCATGGCGCCCTCCAGTGGCGTGTGGGGACATGGGCCAGGGCTGTGGGGACATCCTGAAGTGCAAGGGCTTGTCCTGGGATCCCCAGTGCCACTGTGCTCCCGAGTGATGCAAGAGGTGACTGTGCAGAGACATCCTCAGCATCCAGAGATGCTCCCAGCAGTGCCCGGGCAGGAATTATGACCCTCAACCTGGCATTGTGGCATCGTGGCCCTGCTCCAAGGGATGGCACAGAGGTGACAGGGCCAATGCCACTTCTGGGGACAATGTGACCCAGCTGGACACACCACAGAACTACAGCAGAAAAACGAGGCCAAAGCAGGACCACTCACGCTCTCCCTCCCAGTGATCATCGCCCTCATTAAAACCCAGCTAATTATTATTCACACTCATTAGCAATTATAAACTCCAGCTCCAGCACTTCATTAAAAAAATGACAAGTTCGCACTTAATTATGTTCCCCAGCAGCCCAATGGGTGGAAAGGTTCACTCTCCTCATCCTGACCCTTGGCAGTGCTCACCAGTGCCAGTGCCAGCACCTGCACCAGTGCCAGTGCCTAAACCAGCGCCAGCACCCAACCCCGAGCCAGCACCAGTGCCAGCAACAACATCCACACCAGCACCAGCACTCACACTGGTGCCAGCACCACACCAGGGACAGCGCCCAAACATGAGCCAGCACCTTCACCAGTGCCAACACCCACACCAGCACCTGAATCAGTGCCAGCACATTCCATCCTGGCACTGGGCTGCCCCTCCAGGACAGCACATGGCACACAGGACATGGGATGTGGCATATGGGAAACAACACTCGATACGTGGCACATGGCACATGGGACAGAGCACATGGCACATGGGACAGAGCACATGGCACATGGCAAACAACACACGGCACATGGCAAACAACACACAGCACATGGCACACGGCACATGGCACACGGCACACGGCACCCGGAGCTGGCAGTGAGCACCTTCCCGCTCTCTGACGGATAATTGGCCACTAAATCCCTCCGGGGGAGAAACGGTTGGGAAAAAATTACAGCTGCAGAACCAGCTCTCCAAAATTATATCACCTTCTCTGACAGGATAATTGCTCCTTTTCCCTGAGATTTAGTACGGATCTCACATCCTTAAACAGTTGGGTGTTATTTTAAGGGCTCCCAGTGTTTTTCCCTCCTCTCCCAGGTACCAGGACTGGGTGCCAGAGGCAGGGTGGGGGTGGGAGTTGGGGACCCTGGTCCCGGGGTTTGACAGAGGGGAACACGTGCCTGTGCCGGAGGAAAGGAGGGAAGAGGGGGGGATGGTCCCGGTCCGGGTGTCACGGGCGCTGTGCCTTGTTCTCCCCGCGCTCTAATGGCTACATCAATATTATCTCGCCTCCAAGTCGCCCTGTGACAGGTGAATTAATGACACGGAGCAGCGCCGGGGCTGTGCAGGGGAAGGACACGCGGGACGCACGGGCAGGGGTCTGCTCAGGGCAGGCAGAGCCCATCCCGGGGGAATCAGAGCGATCTTTGTGGGGGCAAAGCCTTTGCCAGATCCCAAGGACTCAGACTGGTTTCAGTCAGGATCCCCTCCCTGAGACACACCCTGATATTTTCGCGTTCCCAGTGAGGCGCGTGTGTGGTTCCCCCAGGGTCGCACCCGCTCCCAGTCACTCACACCCAGGAAATCTCTCCCTCCCTCTGGCTCCCATCCAGCCTCCCAACCTCCAGACCCATCGCAGCGAGCAATAAATCAGCCGGAGCCGTCGGTGTCACCGGCGCGGCCACCGGCCGAGCCCCATCCATCAGCCCGTCCCCGCTGCCGCCTGCCACCTGCGCGGGGACCGTGACCCTGCACCCCGGGGTGCTCGGGGGGCACCGCAGCAGCGCCAGCCCCCGGCACAGCCCGGGATGCTCATTAGGTGCCCCCCCAGCCCGCCCGGCAGCCCCAGCCCCAGCCCCGGCCGGGCCGGCAGCAGCTGCGGGACGGCGCTCGGAGCAGATGGGGAGCGAGCAGAGCCTGCCGGGGAGGGGGCCCGGCAATCACCACCCTCCCACCTGCCCCACGCTGCTGCCAGCACCCTGCCAGGCACGGGGTGGGCGAGGGGACCCCCGTGCCACCCTGCTGCGCCCCCGCACCGAGCCCGTGCCAGTCATCCAGGGCGAGGAGCAGCCGTCCTTGTCGTTCCGTGTATTGCTTTGAAAACAAACCCCCATTAAAGCGTTTTGGGATTACAGTCAAGCAAGATCGAGTTCTTCAGGAGCCAGGGAGCATGAAAAGACGGCTCAGCAAGAGGATTTCTGTCTACAAGCCCCGCTCAGGAGCATCATTTTGGGAGCTGCTGCCCAGTCATGCCCCCGTGTCATCCAGCTGAGGACTGGCACCCTCTGGCAAAGTTTGGCTTTCCCAAACTGCACTGAGCCACAATGTGCCACCGGCTGTGCCACGGGGACCTGGCAGCCCCATCCCGGGGAGCAGGACTGCAAGTCTGTAAATATATTATTTATTCTTTCTATTACCCTCCTCCATTATTCATTGTTTAATCCGCTGCTTTTCTATTATTAACTCTCCCAAGCGCTTTGGTGATGCTCTGACATGAAAGAGGCACCGCGAAATTCCGCAGTCCCCGCGCCGGGATGAGGCGGGAGCGGGACCGGTGGCACCCGCAGTCCATATTCCACTGGTTTTTCCTTTGGTTTGGAGCACGGCCCTGCCAAAAAACTTCACCTCCCGCTGCCGTGATGGATGTGCTGGAGCAACAGGCAGGTTCTTGCTCCAGAAGGAGACTAGGGATGCTGGAGAGCAGCGAACACCCCCCCGCAGTGTGGGGATGAGGGTTTCCCGCATCCCTGCTTTAAATTACTCCACTTAAATTATGCATCGGGGTTTTAAAGAGCCGTTTAAGCTCGGAGCAAACTGGTGGGTTTTTGTAACAGCGCTGGTGCCCACCTCGGGCTCTGAAATTTCATCTCAGGGTGATCAGAGGGGTCATAATTCCTCTCATTATTGAGATGTCGGAAGCAGCTCCTGCTCTGGCACGTGGACTCTGCCGTGCCCAGCGGCGCAGGCTCCAGCTCTGATTCCTCCTTGGATCATTCCAGGTTTAACTTTTTGGGGTGATTTTCAATGAAGGCAGTGAAGATGAGGTATGTGGGGTCCTGAGCCCACTGCCTGCCCTCGGGATGCATTTACACCAACAGCTAGGGCAAAGGGATGCTCATTAATTTGGGGTGACCCCAGCGAGGCCTGGGATCTGCAGGGGAAGGATCCAGCACTGGAATATCTCCAGATCCGTGAGGATGCAGTGGGGAAGGGGCTGGGGAACAGCATCCACTCCCTGGGGACCAGGAGCAGCACAGACCTTGGCAGCCTGTGGAAGCCTCCCAGGGCTCTGCTCCTGTCACACCTCCCGGTGTCACACACTGTCACCAAACCTGCCCCAGCCCTGCACCCCCAGGAGTTGGGATAGCGAGGAGGCACTTTAATATCAATCAATTAGAAATAAGGCAATTGTAATGACAGGGCAATAAAAGAACACTTTAATTTTAAAGCTAATTAAATATCAACAATTGGAATGCAGCAACAGACAGTTAACCTGGAGTATCCCATTATTTATAAGGAATATAATGCATTGACTGGGGGGTGAAGTGAGTTGTAGTCATTTTAATATCAGCTGTCACAGTCTAACTGTTCTCTTTTGTCTCACTCCAGCACAATCATCTCCTCGGCTTCCTTCGGGACCATTCCCACTTCTCTGCTCGACAGAAGATTAATTAAGCCGGGTCCCCGCAGAGGAAGGTGCGTGTGCTCCTGGCCCCGCTCCTGAGCCGGGGTGACTCGGGGGCTCCGCCGGTGCAGCCGAGCGAGGTGATGCCTCCAGCCCCGGGCTCGGGGGTAATTGCAACCCCCCGACCGACTGACAACACTTAGAAACTGTGAATTATTGATGTGGAGCTCTCACGGCTCCGCTGGGCACCTCGGGGCTGTGTTGGCTCCGGAATGGACAGACAGAGCCGTGGGCCCTGCAGGGACCAGGTGGGAACGGCTGCCTTAGGGTGGGTGAGCACTCTGGCACCCCAAAACCCACAGCAAACGCCCCCAACACTCTGCACTGGGGAGCAGAGCCCTTGGATCTGGGGGAACTCCTTGGGGGCTCTCCTAGGACACCCCAGCACCCCAAAATCTGCAGCAAATCATTTTGATCTCCGCATTGCCCAAAGTCCCAGACCCTCTGCTCCAGGAGCCCCTGGATCTGGGGAAACCCCTCAAGGACTCTCCAAGGAGCATCCCAGCACCAGTTCAGGGCTCTGTGCCCCTCTCTGGGCTGGAAATGGGGCAGAAGGGGATACTGAACCCCAAACTGGGGGTACTTGGCCCCAGAGCAGGAGTGTACGTCCTCCAGACTGCCCCCAGAGCCTCTGAGGCTGCAGCCCAGGCACATCCATCACAGGGCTCTGGCTGTGCAGAGCCTCGTTTAATATGTGCAAAAGCACTATTTAATTTAGCACATTTGTTAGATTTTTAATGGCTTCAGTGGCGGGAGGAGCTGTGGGACCACTGAGCAGGTCCAGCCATCCCTGGCAGCAGCTGAGGGTCCCCAGCCAGGCCTGGGGGGACACAGGGCTGATGTGACATCCTGAACCCACTCAGGACTGAGTCCCTGGAGACCCTCCCTGCAGATGGAATAAGGCCTTGGCAGGGGCTGTGCTCTGTCACTGCTCATTGCTGGTGTTGTTCCAGTTGTGGCAGCCACGGGGCAAAAGGAAAACTCCTGCATTCCCAAAATTTACATTTTCCTCTGCAGAAGTTCCCTGAAGCTTGTTTGGGTCTCGCCAGGGCACGGTCCCTGTCAGCCACTGTCACCATGTCACCCCCGTGCTGCCACCGTGCCACTGCTGTGACACTCACCCTCCTGCCCAATTTCAGCCCCCCTGGAGTGTTCCTGCACTGGGATGTGGTCTGGGCAGTGTGGGACAGATGGGAATTGTCCTCATCTTTCCTCCTGCTTGCCCTGTGTTTCACCAGCATCATCTGGGGGGATGTGCCACCCCTGCCACATCAGGGGTGCCCCGTGACACCAATCCCTGCCACTCCTGCACTCCATCAGAGCTGCTGGCACAGTCACACTAATGGAATTATTCCCATTTTAAGGGGTAAATCGACTTTCCCCTCTGTTTTCCGTGCTGCCAGGCTGGCTCCAGCCTCACTGTGCCTTGAGTGTGCCATGAGATTGCAAATGGCATCATGGAACAGCTCCCGTGGGAAGGGATCCACAAGGATGAGCAAGTTCAACTGCTGGGGGTCTGCCCCAGCCCAGCATCATCCTGGGATCTGAATCCATGGGGAGAGGAGAGGGAAAGGGGAATTCAGGGGTGCAGCAGGACAGAAGGGTGTCAGGGCAGGGAAAATGTTTTGACTCGCAGCCACTGGGGCTTTGTCACAGGTTGGAGAATTTGGCTTTCAAAGGAAAATGCCAGTCTGTGACAAGGAGTCAGGAAAATTTTCTTTGGGAAATGTCAAAATGAAACCCTTCCACAGGGAAGTGTCTCATCCCCACTGCTGGCAGTGCCACCGAGCTGCCAAGGGGGCCAGGGAAGGGCAGGGAGAGGGAGGGAGGACAAACCCCTCAGCCCTTCATCTGCAGCGTTTCCATGGGAGCTCTCACAACCCTCATTACTGGAAAGAAATCCCAGCCCTTTTCCACCTGCCAAGTCAGGAGAAGGGGCTGCTGTGAGTGGGAAGTTACGTGGGATTTCATTAGTGTTATTATTGTTATTATTTAATTCTCAAGGTCATGGGATTTAGGTCTGAGCTTACTTATTATCCGACCCAGCCAAATAAATGATGGATTCCCATTCCTGCCTCCAGCCACTCGCAGTGGCTATTATGGTGGCGGAAAACGTTTTCTGCTCATAAAAAAAAAAAAAATAAAATAAAAAAAAAAAAAAGGGAGAGGAAAGAAAAAGGGGGGAAGAAAAAAGCAAAAGGAAAACTGCAATAGGAGCCAGGGAAATGATGGATTGCGGGAGATAATCCATCTTGTCAGCCCAGGACTACATAACCTTGATGTCAGCGGGTATTTTTCTCTGCCTGAGTCTCTGGCTGTGTGTGGGAGAGAGCGGAGCAGGGACGGCTCCCACCGCACCTCGGGAAAACTGCCGGGGTCTGGGGGCTCACCCTCACTCCTGTGTCCCAGGTGGGCAGGGGGATGGGAATGCCCAGTGCTGGATCCCCAGCTGGGCGTGGTGGAGCACTGGAGATGTGGTGGGCAGCAGGGGACAGCAGGGGACAGCAGGGGACAGCAGGGCACCATCCCCAGGCACGTCCTGGCAGCAGCTTTTCCCTCCCTCAATCTTTTTGTCACCAGCCGGCCCCCCCTCCCCACCCCCTTCCCGACGTCGCTGCCATTTTTATCTGACACTGCCCGTGAAAATTGGTGTGAAATAAAAAAAGGCCTCTCTGCCCACAGATGAAATCAATTGATTTGGCAGGTCGCCTGTGGACACCTCCGAGCAGCTCTTCCAATCTGCAGGACGGGCGTCGGCGCGGAGCAGCTTCTTCCCTTTCTTCTCCTCCGTCTCCCCCGGTTTTTTTTTCCTTCTGTCTTTCCAATTTCCCTTTGATGTTCCCGTTATTTCTGCTTTCCACTTAATGGAAATCAGCCCTGGGTGTGTGTGCAGGGAGCAGCACACGCGGCCGTGTCGCCGTTCGGAGGCGGCTCAGGGTGTGTTTGCTCTCCATGTGCAGGGACAGGGAGGATTTGGGGGATCCCACAGGGCTGGGAAGGAGCTGGAGCACCCTGTGCCATGGGCCCATGGTCTGACTCCATAGGTGGTCTTGGGGCTGGGAGTGGTCCCTTGGGCTCCAAGTAGCTCCACACATGGCAGGGAGCAGAGGACCAGGAGAGGCTGCACATGGTGCTGGTCCTGCCCTGGGCTCTGCTTCTTCTCTCCTCTGCCTTCTTCCTCCATCCTTTCCCATCTACATCTCCATGTCCAACATCTCTACCTCTTCATCTCCATCCTCCTTCCATCTCCATCCATCCTCCATCTCTACCTGTTCTTCATCCCCATTCCTCCTCCATCTCCATCCATCCTCCATCTCCCTCCTCCCATGTCCCTCCCATTCCTCCTGAGAACATCCTGGAATACATCAAAAACAGAGTCAGATGAGTGTAAAAGCATCTCTCCCAGCCTGGCAGTGCCCAGACAGGGGGGTTCAGCCCCAGAGCACCCAAATGCACCCCCAAATCCCAGGGGCACCAACACAGGCTGCAGGGAACATCCCACTGAGGGGATGGAGAGAATCAGTGCCAACAGGGAAGCACCTGGAGGGCTTCGAGCCCTCATTGCATTTGGTCTCCACCATTTCATGTGTCTCCCTGGCCTCAGGCATCTCCCAGGACATGGGGAGGTGGCTGGTGCCTGGAGGGTCCCCCAGGGGCTCCCACACAGACCAGGCACTGCCCTGTGCCCAGTCCTCCACCAAGTTCCCCCTGACACAAGTTCCCTTCATTAGAGCTTCAAGGCAGATGTGACGTTAATCAGGAAAACCTTGATATTCCACAGGAGCCTTAAGCCCTGAAAGGGAAGGGGAACAAAATCCTACGCTTGCTTTCCAGCGCTTTCATTCCACTTTGAGGTTAATAGAAGGCTAATTTGAAAGGACTCAGTTAATGAGAAAGCTAAAAATACTCCTCCTGTGCAGCCTCTTCCTCCGTGTGCCCGTCTCGGTGCCAGCGGCTCGGATGATGCTCCGTGCAGCCCAGGGACGTGGCAACCCTCACCTGACCCCTGTCCCTGTCCTTGTGGGGACATCACCATGGAGAGATGGGGTGGCCTGGTGGCACCTCCTGCAGGGCCGTGTCCCTGCACAGCCGGGGTCATGCCATGGCCCCACTGAATGGATGGGTAGGAGAGGGAGGCTCGTATGGGGCTCTGCAACTCTGAGAGGCTCAGTCTGGCCATGTGAGGGACAGGGGACAGGGATGGGGACACCTGGGGCTGGCAGGACCCCACCATCCCCCAGGAAGGAGCAGGGCTGGGGGAATCAGGGCACCCACAAAACCTGCATCCTGCCTACCCCTGGCTGCCTCCCCACCATCAGCTTCCAAGGGAATATGCCCTTTTCCAGCACATCATTCCATGGTGGGAAGATGATGTTGTGTGGCTGTTTAATTTCCAGGGTGGCTCCACATTGCCCACCCAGAGTAGCCAAAGTTGCTCCTTGTTTTAATGGGAAAGATGGAAACCAGAGGGGATTTTCCAGCTGGAGAAGGACTCAGGGATGGCTCTGCTTCATCCCTGACTCCTCCTCCCATGGTCATGGCTACCAGATCCTGGTTTACCATCACAGAGCCTGGACCAGCTCCAGGCTTGCTGTGGTGCAGGGGGGCTGGCAGGGGGCATCCCACACCCATGGGACCTGTCCCCTTCCTGGCACTCCCAACTCTCAGGGAGTCACTCGGGGTGTGGTTTAATTAGGGAATGATCTGCATGGAAAATTGTGTGTTCGAGCACCTCAGACCTCATGGTCACAGCTCTGCTCCAAACCAGAAGAAAATCACCCAAGTCTGAGGACAATTCCTGGAGGTTTTCTGGAGCTGCTGCTTGGGATCAGCAGCTGTGGCTGTGTGAGGATGGCACAGACCACTGGGATTGCTGCCAGTGCCAGGGGCACCAGCCATCCCAAGAGGAGCCACATTCCCTGCCCTCTGAAACTAAACCACTGTGAAGAGAGGTCTGGGGGAGCCCTGGGGCCTGACTGGGCAGTGCCAGACTGTGGGAATTGTCCTGGTACTGCTGGAACACATTGTGATATGCTGGAAGATGCTGGGCCACATCAGGAGGCACTGGGAGATGCCAAGAGGAGTTAATGGGAGATGCTGGCATGTGCCAGGAGATGATGGGACATGTTGGAACATGCTGGGACACATTAGGTTATGCCAGAAGATGCTGGGATGTGCCAGGAGATGCTGGAAGATGTCAGAAGATGCTGGGATGTGCCAGGATGCTGGGATATGCCAAGATGTTGGGATATGCCAAGAGATGCTGGGAGACATTGGGAAGTTCTGTGTCATGCCAGAAGATGCTGGGAGATGTTGGGAAATGCTGTGTCATGCCAGGAGGTTCTGGGAGGTGCTGGGATGAGCCATGAGATGCTGGGAGCTGCTGGGTCCTGCCAGGAGCTGCAGGGACAGTTGTGGACATGCCAGGAGTGCCCCATCCATCGTCAGAGGCAGTGAGAGCTGTGCCTACACCCCCGGAATTCTCCTCTCCAAAGCTGCCCCAACGCTTTCATCACAAAATGGGGATGAGGAGGACAGGGCTGGATTGTCTCCCTGGAATAAACCAGGAGCCTTTCATTCCCTCTCACAGCGCCACATCAAAGGGTTTGTGTTCTCCTCGCTGCAGAGAGGCCGTTGCTTCCCGTCTCCCTCCTCTGCCCCTCCGGAGACAGATCCCACGTTTCCCTTTGAGGGGGGCAGTGTGTCTTTACCCTCCACTTCCCAGGGCGAGCAGGAAAATGTCCAGGGGACACACAGGAGATCCGGGGGTGGCACCAGGGGTTCTGCCGCTGCCACCGCCTCTCCCTCGGGCTCCCTGATCCCATTGATGTTTTAATTTTCCTTGGGAGAAGAAAAGCAGGAGATAATTGTGGCAGAATGGGCCGATCAGGGATGTTTGGGCTCCTTTTCCAGCCATTCCCCAGAGGCCCATTATGGAAATTTTTCTTCTATCATTGGGAAATTGTACAACAAGTCGGATGAGAACCAGCAAAGCCAGACGGGAATTTGCATTTTAACCCAAGTGTCAAAATCCCTTCCCGGTGTGGGGCCACACAGGACACCTCAGCCACCGGCTCGGGGGGGAGGGTGGTCCCCGGGACCCCCTTGCTGTCCTGGCAGGGTCCATGGTGCCACAGGGCACACAGGTGAGGGACAAACTGTGGGACACAGGAGGGGAAGAGCAGCCCCCAACCACACCGGGGGAGCCTCTGCCCAAGCCCTTCCTGTGCCACCAGGTCCCTGAGCCCTGCACTGTGACATCCCTGAGCCCTGTGCCATAAAGTCCTCGAGTTCTATGTCATGATATCCCTGAGACTTGTGTCACAATGACTTCAAGTTCTGTGTCATGATATCCCTGACCCCTGTGGCACAACATTCCCAAACCTCTGTGTTTTGATGTCCCCAAGTCTTGTGCCATGATGTCCCCAAGCCCTGTGCCAGGGCGTCCACAAACCCCGTGCCACAACGTGCCCAACCCCTGTCCCACAATGTCCCCAGGCCTTGTGCCAGCTCTACCCTTTCATCCAGAGCTGTGAGTGTGTCTCTCCCCAAAAATCTGCTGGTGACACACCTGAGTCCTGCTTTGGGTCCTTGTTTGCAGCTTTGATTAAAAAGAAAAGAAGAGGTGGAAAAAATAACCCCTGGGACCTCCAGCCCTCTCTACAGGGTCACAGAGCCCCTGGGCTGTGAGGCCACCACAGCAGCACCTTGTCCCAATCCATGTTCCAAATTTAGAGCCTAATTAAGATGGAATAAACCCTCCCCCACGCAGAGAACTGCCCCGGTGTGCAAAAGGCAAAGATACACAAATTAAGTTATTTTCTTGCCTAGTTTTATTCCAGTTTTTAATTAGGTGGCTGCTGAGACATGATGTGCCCCTGTGCAATGGTGTCACCATGATTTATTAGGGCTGGAGCCACTGTCACCCTCCAACCTCCACATCCCCAGTCACTGGGGGGGTCCTACATGTCCCTGTCCCCATCCCCACGGTGGGAATTCAGGGATGCAGCACCAGAGTCCTGCCTTGAGGCCATCATGGATCCAGGCTGGGATGCCCAGTCCCCTGTGAGGTTTTGGGAAGGTTTTGCCTGTCCAAGCAGGATTCTGAGGCTGGATCAATCACTGCTGCCCCACCAGGGATCCCTCAGCCCCTCACAGCCTGCCTGGCTCCTGCCACTGCCAGCACTGCTCGTGATTGATGGGATAATTCAAGCACCAATGACCGGGACAGAGGAGCAGGAGCACGTTGATCTTTTTCTTTGCAGCAGGAAAAACCTCCCAGGGAGCTCTGAGGGCAGAGCCAGGGCAGGAGCTGTGGGAGAAGGGCTGGGGCAGGGGCAAGAGCCTGGTCGGAGTGTGGTCCAGGGGGTCCTACAGGTCATTCCCTCACCCTGATGCTGCCTCTGCTGATGGATTGAGGTGGCCGATCGTGGAATCATGGAATGGTTTAAGTTGGAAAGGTAAAGCTGATCTCATTCCGCTCCTCTTCCATGGGCAGGGACACCTCCCACTAAACCAGGTTGCTCCAAGCCCCCTCCAGCCTGTGCCAGCAGAGCCAGGATCCTCCACATGGATACACCCTGAGCCTGGGCTTAGTCTGGGAGCTCCCTGAGCATCCTGCTCCAGGCAGGGAGGGACAGGAATCCTTACCCTGAGCTCTGGGGGCTGTGAGTAATGAAGGAGGAATCCATGAATAATTACATTCTAATTAATTAAGGATGTTGAATAGGAGGGGACCACACTGGGTGACTCCCATGTCCATGTAAAGGACCTCACCCCTGTCCCCATCAAAGTGATTTGCTGCTTCTGAGGAGGGGGAAGGAAAAGAGAGGGAAAGGAGGAAAACAGGAGGGAAGGGGCCTTGGGTTTCAGCAGCTCAGGGAAGGAAACATGTTAAGAAAATCGTATTTAAAGAAAAAATTGCCAGATTCCCTTTAATTTTGCAATGAAAGGAGTTGGAGTGTGAGGAACGGTGCGATAATTCATCCTGAAGACACTGGGCACCGGGCCAGGAGGATCCTCTTCCTGCAGAGATGAATTTCATTAAAATATTGTTTATTTTACCTTTTTTTAACACTTGTTATTTTAACCCAGAGGCTACAAAGTTCTGAGCAGGGAAAGCTTCTCCAAACTTCCCACCATGTGAACCCCTTCCAGCGACCAGGGAAGCACTTGATCCACCACTTCCCTTTCCCATTCTGATATTTTAATGCAGAATTATTTTATCACCCACTGCCAAAAAAAAAAAAAAAAAAAAAAAAAAAAAAAAAAAAAAACAAAAAACGGGAAGTGTCTAAGTAGTCATTTATTAACAGTTATAAGTATCATTAGGTAGAAAGATGTGGTAAAATATAGATTAGAGCGGGAAGAACGGAGGATCCGAGTGCCATTTTTCCTGTTCAGAGTGTCATTACCCATCCCGGCGTGGCGCATCACAGCCATGATTAGTAGCATCAAATGACTCCTGAAAAATGATTATGTGCCATTAAAACCATTAGTCTGGCTGAAACCAGCACAAACAAATGGCTGTGCTGGGGATGAGGCAGCAGCTCCGGAGCTCCGGGATGTGACGGGAATCCCCGAGTCGCGGCGGGCGACGTGGTGGCACCTGGGGACGAGGGTGCTGGGAATGGCAGCTGAGCCACTGAGTGCCAGGGATCCTGGGGTGGTGGCTGGGGGATCCATGGGTGTGGATGTCACAGGATGGGTGTGGGATCCCCCAGGGTGAGGGGATGCCTGGGCCATGCTCAGCTCGCCTCTTTCACCAGCTGCAATTCCAGAGCATGGCCCAGGCATCCCCTCACCCTGGAAAAGATCTTCCTGCTGGACCATTCCATCAGCTCCATCACCACAACTCAAGGCCCCCGGTTCTCCATCACCCCAACACATCACCCTGGGTCCATCCCCCCAGCTCCATCACCCCAGTTCGGTCATGCCAATCCAATACCCCAACTCATGACCCCAGTCCCATCACCCCAGTCCCATCACCCCAACCCACAACCCCAACCAATCACCCCAATCCTTCATCCCAGCCCATTATCCCAAACCCGCTACCTCAGTTCCATCACCCCACCCCAAAACTGTGCCCACACTGTGCCAGCCACTTCCAGCACTTCACTCCCTGCTGTTTCCGCTTTAAGGGGACATAAATCCAGTTAGTACGTCCAAGAAAGTGAAATCCAAGTGTCACATCTGCGGAGACGGCTCAATCGAGGGTATTGATTGTCACGGAGAATATTCTCACTTCATTCACCTACTTAGTCCCTTCCCCCAGGCACACAGGAATTCATCAAACGTTGTCACACCACATAATAATACTTGTTCCCAGGTGTTGTCGCAGCAGCTCAGACTTTGTCCTGCCTTCCTGGGCAAGCACGAATTTAGGGAAGAAAGGATTTGCCAGCAGAATAGATGTGACTGTGCTGGGATGTGAATTAACCCTCCTGCAGCCGAGGGAGGACTCGACCCCCTCCCAGTGTCTGTGCACAGGATGCTCAGGCTTTGTTTCCAGTTCCTTGGGATTGTTGGTGACGAGAATTAAATTAAGTTGGGGAGAAAAGGTGTTTTCCCTTTGTTTGCAGCCTTTTATTGACATGTTTGCTGCCTGACACAGCTCAGGAGTCCCTCAGAGAAGGATCCAGCAGCGCAGGGATGTGGCTGCTTCCCTTCTCTGGAGGGGAGACAGGACAGGACAGGGAAAGAGAGACAACCAGGAAGGAAATTTGGAGCAGAAGGAAATGCTGGATGAGGGGCTGTGGCTCAGGGATATAACCTTAGGGGGTTCCTGCAGAGGTGACAGTGCCATGGAGGCTGTAAGACCCCACTGGGGTGAGCAGGATGGTGCTGAGATGAGCCTGAACCCCAAAAGGGACCCCCAAAAAGGGGCAGGGTCACACTGGCACATCTCCCTGGGGAAGTGAAGGCTGGGGACCCATGGAGACATCCCAACTGATGCCACAGTCCCAGCCACGGAGCTCCTCCCTGTGTCCTCTGTCCCACAGGGAGCCGAGCCAGGTGCTGCCACCGCTGTCCCTGGGCCATGTGGGTGGTGGCAGCCACCAGCCATCATCTTCTGGCTGAAATAAATTGGAAGCAGGAACTGATGCCCCTGAGCCACGTTTATTATTCATATTATTTGTGCGCTGATGTGATTCCATGTAATGATTTAATCTGTTAATGGCCCTTGATTCAATTGCTCCTCTCCCGTTAATCTCCTCTTGCCATTTGCACCTGATTTTCTGATTTTTCTGACGGTGTTTTGGCAGCTGGGGGCAGGTTTGCAGCTCTCAGTGGGCACACTGCCGGGGCAGGTCACCCAGGGGCCGTGCCAGGATGCCGAAATGCCGTGGATGGGAAAGGTGAGGAGGAGGAGGAGGAGGAGGAGGAGGAGGAGGAGGAGGAGGAGGAGGAGGAGGAGGAGGCGGCAGCAGTCGGCATACAGTGGGTCCCTCCCAAGGGAAACCCCTGGAGCTGCCCAGACCTGGAGACCCAGAGAACATCAGGGCAGGTGATACCAGTCTCTGCATCCATCCCAGTGACAGGGTGATACTGGTCCGTGCATCCCATCCCAGTGACAGGGTGATACCAGTCCCTGCATCCCATCCCAGTGGCACCATGACACTGGTCCCTGCAGCCCATCCCAGCCACACGATGTCACCAGCCCCTGCATCCCCTGCCCATGACATTGCCATTCCCACCTCGTGCCGCCAGACTCCCGGGGCTGATTTATGGCAGCACAAGGATGCAATCAAGGCCTCGGCCCCCGCGGGCGCGGCGGGTTTGGCCCGGGAGCGCGGCGGGCACGGCGGCTGAATGGCAATGGGAGCATCCCAGCGGGGCCGGGAGCGCGGCAGGAGCCCGCCCGCAGGATGGATCTCTGCACCTGTGCCTGAGGATGCTCGAGGCAGGGCTGGAGGAGCGGGCTGTGCTCCTGCGAACGGGAATGTGGTGTCAGGAGAGCTCCGGGAGGCGCACTGTGTCCGGGAATGCCACCCCTCCGGGAAGGAGCCCCCGAGGCAAAGCAAATGTGCCCCTGCAAAGAAAACAGCACTGTGGCACGTGCCAAGATTTGTCACCAGAGCCGAGGAGCCTTTGGCTCTGGGCACCCCCAGGCACCCCGCTCGCCCCCGCCGGGGTCCCGGCGCTCCGAGCCCCAATTCCCGGCGGCAATTCCTGCTCCGCGCTGGCTCCTGTCGCCTGACGTGAGCTGATTTTGGGAGGCAGTGGGTGGCGAGGGAGTACAGCTGCCGCTAAGTTATCCAAACGATTTATCTTAAGATTCATCCAGAATTCATGGCGCGGGAGCCTGGGCCGTGTCGGCCGTTAATATTCATGCGGATTTGGAGCAGCGTTAATCACCGGCTGACAATTGGCACTTCCCTTAATTGCCCGCGCAGCCGGCTCTGCCCGACCCCCCTGCCCCCTCCACCCCACCCGGGGGGTGCAGGATCCCAGAAAGGGGCTTTTTGTCCCCAGTGTTGGTGTGGGCCGGTGGAGGTGGGCACGGCTGGGCTGCACCCGCTCGGACCATCCCCACCACCCCGCGGGAGGCATCTCTGCACCCACTGCAGAGCTCAGGGGCTTGGAGCATCCCCCGGGGGCTCTCCCTGTCCTCCCGTGGCATATCCCAGCGTGGGGACATGGATCTGGACCCCAGCGGAGCTGTGCCCTGGCTACCAACCCACTGGTGATCCCCGTCCCCACGGCTGGTGGAGCATCCTCAGCACCTCGGGGTGGGCACGGCTGCACCTCCTGCAGAACTCAGGGATCTGGATCCTGGAGCATCCAGCCCCCGGGGGATCTCCCTGTCCCCTCATGGCTTATCCCAGTGTGGGGACAGGGATCTGGACGGCAGCAGAGCGGTGTCCCCGCTGCCAACCCACCGGCTGCCGCCGGCCCCGTGCCTGGCGTTACCTGTCACCACTGTCACTCCGCTCCCATCCCACCAGCTGCCACGGCACGGCCATGGAATACTAATGAGGAGCCGGGAGCTACGGGCTCTCGGGGGGCTCCCCACGCTGAGCAGCTCTGCGGGGACCCCCGAGGATGGGGGACAAGGGGTGCCGGGTGCAAGGGTGGCAGCTGCGCCCAGCGAGGTGCTGAGACCCCTCCAGCTCACGACAGCCAGCGAGGTGGGACATGGAGCCGTGGCCAACCCGTGCAGGCTCCGGGGATCCTCCTGGCAGGACGCGTGGAGGGGGTCCCATGGTTTCATGCCCAAGGGGACACATCTGAGGCCACCTCCATCCCTTTGGGGCCGTGCACCCCAAAACCAGCGCCGGGAAGGAGCCCCGGGGCAACAGGTGGGGCTGGGACCCTCTGGCCCCATCCATCCCCCTGCAGCACCAAAATAATCCTCTCCAAAAAATCCCTGAAAACCCCCAAACTCCCCAAATCCCAGCGCCCCTTCTCGCCCAGGAAGCTTTGGGCAGGTTTCAGCTGTCCTCGCGCTGTAATTGTCCTAATTAGATCGACAGATTTTGATGAAGGTTTCACAAGGAAAAAGAAAGCAGGGAGACAGGAGGAGATAATGGAATCGCAGATGACATTCCCATCACCCAGCCTCTCCCACCGCCGCTGCTGCAGCCCGGTTGGAAAATTATGCGTGAGGGGGGAGGAAAATTACCATAATCTTCCTCTGCAGGATGACACCAAATTCGGCTGGAGCGGAGAGGGGTGACAGGGAGCTGCTCTGTCCTCACCCCGGCACTGCCGTCACTGATGTCACCCATCCGTGTCACACCTGCCTGGTCGGTGTCCTGTGGTCACCAGCACCTGCCAGGGCCCTGGTCTGGGACCCCGTGGGTTTGGGGACATTGTGGGGACACAGGAGGGACACACGGGGATGGGACACAGCACCTCACATGCCTCCAGCCTGGGCACATCCCCTTGGAGGGGCAGAGGGGGCAGCAGGAGGAAACACTGGGGTGTCACCCCCAGCTCCAGCCTCTCCCGGCCCCCAAAACAGCTGGAGGCAAAGCAGGAGCCACTCCCCATCCGGGTGCTGATCCAGGCTCCCCTGTGGATCCTCTGCCCGGGCAGGATCCGGCCCATCCCATCCCTAATTAAAAAATATATCTGTATTTCAGAGCTTCGAACAGTGCCCGATGCCTGAGGGAAAACTTCCAGCCCGTTTATTCCCCTTTTCCCTGCTCCGGCCGCACCACGATGCTGGGGCCGAACTCAGCTCCCCTCCCCAGCCCTGTGTCCCCTCCTCCCCAAATTTGTTCCCTCCCTTTCAGGCCATTTCCATGAAAACAGAGGCTTTGTTTCTTGGGATTTGCTCTGCCTGTTCCCCCCTCAGCCTCTCCCTGCCTTTGTCCTTCGCAAACACGGAACAAAAGGGGAAGAGACGGAGGAAATATGAGCGAGGCTGCCAGTGGGCTGGTTTGGCCCCAGCTCGGCCCTGGAGCTGCGGATGCTCCGCAGGATCCGCGCTGATGGATGAGCCGGGGGAGCTGCCCCGGGAGCGATCGCTCAGCTCTCGGCAGCGCTGCCAGGGCCCTCCGCGGGAATCCAGGGGAGCCAGAAATCGAGAGTGAAAGGGGGAAAAGAGGAAATAGGGAGGCACTGGGGAGAGATTCCTGTCCCCGGTAGTGATCGATGCTCCCGGCACATGGCACTGGCACGGCGGGCTGGGCAATCCACCCCTCTCCTCTGCACCGGGGGGAGAAGTTCCAGTAAACAGGGGGAGAAATCAATTCCTGCTGCGAACGTGTCCTGGCGTGTCTGCCGTTCCCTCCGCCAGCTCCAGCTCTGCCCCAGCTCTGGGCAGAGGGACCCGGGAAGAGCAAAGCAGGGGCTTGGGGGTGGCAGCGGTGCCACCGCGGTGCCACCACGCTGGGACTGCTGTGGGGACGTGTTGGGGGAATTCAGGAATTTCCTCATGGAAAGGGTGGTCAGGCACTGGAAGGAGCTGCCCAGGGAGGTTTGGAGTCCCCACCCCTGGAGGAGCCCAAGGAATGCCTGGATGTGGCTCTCAGTGCCCTGGGCTGGGGAACAAGGTGGGCACAGGGTGGGTTCAGTGGTCTCAGAGGCGTTTTCCATGGACTCCATGGACTCCCAGAGCCTCTGGAGCTGCTGGAGGAGGAGGAGGAGGAGGAGGAGGAGGAGGAGGAGGAGGAGGAGGAGGAGGAAGGCTCCCCACTGACCTGTTCCCCAGACCCCACACCGGGGGGGCTCACGGCACCCCCAAACCGTGGGGTTAAACCCCCTCAATCCCATCACGGCTGTTCCCGAGCGGAATGAGAAGGATTTTTTAATATCAACTCAGCAGCCGGCGGGTGAATTAAGGCCGTTAATTGAATTTCCTCGGCGGCAGCGCCGGGCGGTGGGAGGCGCCAGCAAAAGCATTTGATGTGTTGGAAAAGCTGCGGATTCCGAACGTGGTGGGGTTTGGGCTTGGGTGGTTTGGGTTTTTTACCATTTTCTTCTTTTAATTTCTTTTTTTAATTTCAAGTGGGTCATAAAAGGAGCCTGACTTTGAGGAGCTAATGACTCTCATGAATTATTTTTGTTGATTTAGGTGCCCACTCGGCTCTTGAGTGTTGTTAATAAAGGAGAAAGGATTCCATTCCCAGGCAGTGAAGCTGTTTGGGGGGTGCAGGGGATGGGGGGACAGTCACCCCCTGCCCCTCACACCCCAGCCCCAGTGGTGGTGCCACTGTGCATTTGGGGAGAGATTCATTCCGTGGGGGGACTGGAGATGGATCAGGAATTGGTTGGACAGTCACATCCAGAGGGTTGGGGACACCAGGGGTCAGTGGTGGCCCTCGAGGGGCCACAGTGGGACCAGTTCTTTGGTATCTTCACTAATGATGAGGATGAAGGGATCAGAGAATCGTGGAATGGTTTGGGTTGGAAAGGACCTTAAAGCCCATCCAGTCCCACCCCTGCCATGGGCAGGGACACCTCCCACCAGCCCAGGTTGCTCCAAGCCCCGTCCAACCTGGCCTGGGACACTTGGATGGGGCAGCCACAGCTTCTCTGGGAAGTGACAGGACAAGGGAATGGCTTCCCACTGCCAGAGGGCAGGGGTGGATGAGAGATTGGAAAGGAATCCTGGGAGGGTGGGCAGGCCCTGGCACAGCTGCCCTGTGGCTGCCCCAGCCCTGGGAGTGTCCAAGGCCAGGTTGGAGTAACCTGGGCTGGTGGGAGATGTCCCTGCCCATGGCAGGGGTGGCACTGGATGATCAAGGTCCCTTCCAACCCAAACCATTCCATG
This sequence comes from Hafferia zeledoni, assembly GCA_035583235.1. NCBI lineage: Eukaryota > Metazoa > Chordata > Aves > Passeriformes > Thamnophilidae > Hafferia > Hafferia zeledoni. Next base: position 1,165,813 of record JAWWEV010000044.1, on the reverse strand, counting down.
ATTCTGTGATGAAAACCAGGTGATTTGGGGGCTGCCAGGGCTGGTTGGGGCCTCACCTCCCCCCCAGCCCCACATCAACATTCAGCTCTGGTGCCAAAACGAGCCCTTTTCATGCCAGTTTAGTTTTATTTTCCTGCCAAAGCTCCGAGTCTCGGCTCTCTCCTCCCGTGCCGCTGATTTACTCTGCGAGGGGTTTAATTACACCATTCAGGCTCCCTGAAAACACGAAGCACCGCTCGAGTTCGGCAGCAATTAACAGGCAGTGGAGTAGATCAGCCCATCAGAGGGGGGAGAAGTAAATCAGACAATTAAAAACCTCGTTTGGAGGCGAAGGGGAAGGTCCCACCCCAAAGCCCCCGTTGGGTGGGTGCAGTGGGTGCCACCCCAGTAACTGGGCTTGGGGTGGTACTGGGAGCACTGGGGGGACTGGGCACTGGGAGGGGATGGAGGGTGATGGGGACAGGCACTGGTGACCCAGCCAGCACCTCTCAGGGCATCCCAGGCCCCCAAATACCACCCCAGTGCCCCCAAATACCACCCCAGTGCCCCCAAATACCATCCCAGACCCCCAAACACCACCTCAGGCCCCCAAACCCCACTCCAGGCCCCCTCAGGGCTGGGCAGGACGGGGGGGGACACAGTAGGGGTGGGGACAGGGCCACGAGGAGGTCCCTCGCCCCCCCCCTGCCCACCCCAGGGAATCCAGAGCGAGTTTGGGGCGGATTTGGGGTCTGGGGGCGGTTCGGGGTTTTGAGCGAGGCTGAAGCTCCCTCTTGTGGCAAAACGGGGCCATTACAGCGCTGCTCCAGCCGCCGAGCCCCGGCACCTCCGGGGGGCGCTGCCAAGATGGACTCTTAGATGGAGCCTCCCCGCCCCGAGAGATGCTGAGGCACAAGAAACTGCAACCAGCCCGCGCCCACAGCCTCGCTCCACCTTCCCGACCGTGCGGGGGTGGGTCACGGAGGGTGGCAGTGCCCGGTGTCCCCTGCACCCCCCGCCGTGCCCGCTCCGCGGGGCTGAGCCCACGCCAACTCATCGCAGGTCGCGCCGCCGCGATCGCGATCGGGCGCTGTTTGTCCCTCTGCGCGCGCCGTAGCGCTTATAAGGCCCGGATGCGGAAGTGCGGCGGTCACTTCCGGTCTGTGCGCAGCGGCGGAGGGTGCGCGATGGCGGCCGGGGGGGACCGGGGGGGGCGGGAGGATCCGGGGCCATCCCGGGCCATGCCAGGCCATCCCGGGCTATCCCGGGCTGCAGGGGGGGCGGGGGGCGCGGGGGGAGCCGATGGCGGGCGGGGGGCGGCGCTGCGGGGCGGGGGCGGCCGGGGGGCTG
>JAWWEV010000044.1:1144472-1164384 GCA_035583235.1 Hafferia zeledoni | reverse complement strand
TCTGTCCGGTCACGGGCACAGGGCGGGGTAAGGGGGGTCCGGGGGGGCTCACGGGGGTCCCGGGGGGGCTCACGGGGGTCCCGGGGGGGCTCAGGAGGAGCTTTGGGCTGGGAACACACCCCGCGGAGTGTCCAAGGCCGGGCTGGCCGGGGCCCGGAGCAGCCTGGGCTGGTGGCTGGGGGTGGAACGGGATGAGCTTTGGGGCCCCATTCCCCAATCCCACGGGTCCGTTTGCCCTCCCAGCCTCGCAAGATTGAGGAGATCAAGGACTTCCTGCTGACGGCACGGAGGAAGGACGCCAAGTGTGAGTGGGGGGCGAGGGGGGCGGCCCAGCACAGGCCCCTGGGGACACCGAGGGGTCCGTGCTGAGGGTCTGTCTGGGGGTGACACGGAGTGGGCTGAGGGACAGGGGCTGCCCTCGGGGGTCCCTCAGGGTGCCCCCACCATCCCTTCCCGCTGCTGCTCCCCGGGGTTCAGCCAGGCCCAGGGGCAGCTCCCGGGGGGCCATTCCCAAAGATCCCCCTGCTCTGAAGAGCCCGGGGCTGTCGGAGCTCTGTCACGACAAAGGGTGATTCATCCTCAGACAGGAGAGTTGTTGCCAACACAAAGTGACAGTTGTTGTAGTGCCAGCACTGCCTTGTCTCGATGTTTGACACCTCCCCTTCCCTGGCTGGTTTGGATCAGCTGTCACCGCTCCCTCGGGGGGTGGGTGAGAGGGGATTGCTGGGGGGCTCTGCACGGGGCAGGGGCTGGGCTGGGATCCCCCGGGCTGGCAGGAGCTGTCCCTGCCGCCCTCCCAACCCTCTGCCCCGACCCTCAGCCGTCAAGATCAAGAAGAACAAGGACAATGTGAAGTTCAAGGTGCGCTGCAGTCGGTACCTCTACACCCTGGTCATCACCGACAAGGAGAAGGCAGAGAAGCTGAAGCAGTCCCTGCCCCCAGGTATCCCGGGGGAACCGGGGGGTGGCTGGGATTGGGGGGCAGCAAGAGCCCCCTCCCCACTGGAGGGCTGTCCCTGCAGAGCTCCTGCTGTCCCTGAACTGGTGCCACCACCAGTGCCTTGGCTGGGTCAGTGCTGAGCGTTCCTGGGCGGGCAGAGGGCTCTGAGCACCCCTGATCCCAAAGGAGACTGAGGGATCCAGCCCCCCCTTCATGCCGAGCCCCCCGTCCATGGTGTCTCTCTCTCTTCTCCGCAGGTCTGGCCGTGAAGGAGCTGAAATGAGTCGGGATGAGCCGTTTGTTCCCCTGTTGGATTCTCTGTGTTTGTTACAATAAATAAAAAACTGTTCTTGGTGTCACGTTGGGTGTTTCCCGGCTTTGCTGTTCCTCTGTCTGGGGGTCCCGGGGCCGCTTTGGGGGGTCTGGGGGTACCAAATGGGGGGAAACCCGGACTGGATCCGGGCCGGAGTGTGGAATGAGGGAAAACCCGGACTGGATCGGGGCCGGAGTGCGGAATGAGGGAAAACCCGGACTGGATCGGGGCCGGAGTGTGGAATGAGGGAAAGCCCGGACTGGATCCGGGCCGGAGTGCGGAATGAGGGAAAGCCCGGACTGGATCGGGGCCGGAGTGCGGAATGAGGGAAAGCCCGGACTGGCTTGAGCGCGTCCCCTGGGGCGGGTTCTCTGTAGCGCCCGGTCCGTGGCGGGCGGGGCCGGGGCAGTTCCCCCATCGCAGCTCTGTGTGTGTGTCCCTCGGGGGTCGCTGCTGCGGGGACTGTCCCCGCTCCCGGGGCGGGGCCGGGGGCGTGTTCGGGGGGCGTGGGGCGGGCGGGGCGTGTGCGGGGCGGGCGGGCAGAGCCCGCGGCGTGGCGGCACCGCCGCCCCCGGCCCGGCACGGCCCCGGCCCCGGCCCCGGCCCCGCCATGGGGCCCGCCCGTGCCGATTACCTGGCGCCGTGGTGGGCGGCCTGGCTGCACGGGCTCCCGCACCGCGGCTCGCACCTGCAGCCCGTGCCCTCCGCCTTCCGCCCGCAGGACCCCGACTACCAGCAGGTACCGCGGGACCCGGCTGGCCCGGGGAGGGTCGCGGTGCCCCTCCTGGGAGGGTCACGGTGGCCCCCGGGAGGGTCACTCTGGTCCCGGAGAGGGTCCCGGTCGCCCCTGGGAGGGTCGCGCTGGCCCCGGGCAGGGTCCCGCTCCTCCCGGGGAGGGTCCCGCTGGCCCCGGGCAGGGTTACTCTGGCTCCGGGGAGGGTCACGGTGGCCCCGGGGAAGGCTCCGCTCGCCCCGGGGAGGGTCCCGCTCGCCCCGCGCCCCCCCGTGCCGTGCCCCGGCGGCTCCCGGCGCCAGCTCTGATCTCACGGAGCACAAAGCGCCTTTCATCGCCCGCCCCCCCCGCAGGAACGGCCCGGCCCGCACCGGCACCCCCGGGCCCGGCAGTGCCCGGGGGGCTGCGCTGCCCTTCCCCGCCCGAGCCCTGCCCGGAGCACGGCCGGGACCCCCGGGGGAGCGGGCAGGGCCGGGGTCCCGCTGTCCCGCCTTGTCGGGGCTGCACCCCCGGCTCCCCCACCCGCGGCTCGGTGGGATGGGAACAAGGACAGGGACACTTCCTCTTGCCCTCGTGACCGCCCCTTGGGGCGCTGGACGCGGCCGCATCCCGGGCACACGTGCGGGTCACGGGCACAGGCACTGACTGTCCCCTCTGACTGTCCCCTCTCTCCTTCCCAGTCGCTGCTTTTCCTGGGCTTGGTGGCCGCCGTGTGCCTCGGCCTCAACCTCCTCTTCCTCGCCATCTACCTGATCTGCGTGTGCTGCTGCAAGAGGGACCAGGACCCCGATTCCAAGCGGCCCCACTCGTGCTGTGTCACCTGGATGGCCGTCACCGCCGGGCTCATCTGCTGGTGAGGACGGGACAGAGCCTGGCACTGTCCCCCCATCACCGAGGGGACTCTGCACTCCAGCCACGAGTCGCTTTAATTAGATCTGCGCAATTGAATGTGGTCCATCCCAGCCTCCTCCCGTGCAGCTGCTGGGGCAGCCCCAGGGACCAGCTGCGGGCCAGCCCTGTCCCCGTCACGGCTAATCCCGGGCGGGAGCGGGGCCGGTCGCTAATCCCAGCCCAGAGCAGATGGCGGGCAGCAGCATGACCCAGCTGGCACGTCCCTTGTGCCCGGCCCTAACTGCGACCACAGCAGTTGGACAAGGGGGCTCTTCTTCTCCCTGCAGCGCTCCAGGGGCTTTCCAAGCCCACCTCGGTTTGGAGCAGCCCCTGGCTGGGAGGACTCCCTGGCAGCCATCCTGTGTCCCCTCCCCGACACTCCTGGCCTGGGGCGATCAGGATGGGCCATGAGGCCCTTTGGCTGCCTGGCCACGACCCTCTCTCCAGACAAAGGGGCTGCTTTGCCGGGGCGGAGCGAGATGGCTGCCACGGAGCAGGGAGACAGGGAAACGGCACTAATGAGCTCAGCGGGCTCCCCTCTGCCCTCCCCGCCGTGGCTGGAGGTCTCTCTGCAGCTCTGGGGGCTTTGAACCCCCCAGCAGCCTGTTTGTGGCCATTAAAGGGCTAATGGTGGCCAATGGGCCAGTGTCTGCACAGGAAGGGAGCAGCACCACATGCAGCAGCCATGTGTGGGCACATGCCTGGCCAGGGGCACCCCCTTCCTTGCAGCCAGCTGTGACTTTCAGCCTGGCTCCACCTGGGAGCAGTGCAGTGGCCATGGGGAGCTCACCTGGGGACCTGGAGCAGCTCCTTTAGGCTCCCAGCGGGTTTAAATGGGAGCACTTCCAGTGGATTCCCCTAATCTGCTTGGCCCGGCCCCTCCAAGCTCCCGGGGTTTGGCAGGAGGAGCTTCAGACCCTCCGTGTGTTCCCAGTGTCCCCAGCCCACTGTGCACCAGCAGGAGCAGGTCCCTGTGCCATTGCTTTGGCTCTGCCCTGCCAGGGTGGGGGGTCCCTCCAAACAGGGATGCTGCAGGGAGTGTCCCCTGTCCAGCCCGTGTCCCGGGTGAGCGTGTCCCTCCCCTCTGACCGTGTCCCCTCCCTGCCCACAGCGCTGCCGTCGGCATCGGCTTCTACGGGAACAGCGAGACCAATGACGGGGTGTTCCAGCTGCTCTACGCCCTGGACCACGCCAACCAGACCCTCACTGGCATCGACTCACTGGTAGGGCTGTGGGCAGGGTCCCCCAGGGGACATGGATCCCCCATCCTGGGTTGGGTTGGAGCACTGGGGAGGGAGCTGGAGGGATGTCTGGGTGCTCCGGCCGAGCCCCCAGGGCAGCCGTGCTGTGCTCAGAGTGGGGGGTGACGTCACCTCGCAGAATGGGACCTTTGTGGCAGAATGGGAAGGGCTGGGGGGGCCATGGCAGGGCTGGCCTGGAGCATGGATTAGGCTTGAGTTTGGGGTTTGAGGTGGGGTTGTTGTCCTGGAGGAAGAGCATCCCATGGATGGGGCAAAATGGCTCCTCCAGGGATGCAGCTGATGGCAGGGAAGCCCGGGGGGAGATGATTGTCCCAGGGCTCTGCCCATCTCACCTTTCCCAGGTTGCAGACACCACGCTGCAGATGCAGGGGGGGCTGGAGCAGCACGTGGCACGGCTGAACGAGGTGCTGGCCCCACGGGGGGATTACGTGCAGACCCTCAGGCTGGTGGAGCAGCTGGCTGGGAGCATCGTCCTGCAGCTGCAGGGGCTGCCAGGCTGGCAGGGCGTCAGCGCCGACCTCACCGCGCTGTCGGGACACGTCGCCTACGTGGAGTATTACCGGTGAGTGGGGCCTCGGGGGGCGGCCCCCGCCGAGGCTGGGGGTGGGTGCAGGTGGTGGAGCCTTCCTCTGCACCCAGGTGGCTGGCCTACCTCCTCTTCTTCATCCTCGTCCTCACCGTCTGCCTGCTGGCCTGCCTGGGGCTGGCCAAGCGCTCTCGCTGCCTCCTGGCCACGTGAGTACCCTTGGATGGGGTCGGGGGGCTGGGGGGGCTGAGGGCACCCCACACGGTCCCCCTCGAGCTCCCCGCTCTCCACGCAGGATGTTGTGCTGTGGGCTGCTGACCCTCGTCCTCAGCTGGGGTTCCATGGCCGTGGAGATGGCGGCAGCAGTGGTGAGTGGGGCTGGAGAGGAGGGCAGGGCTGGTGCTGGCTTTGCCAGGGCTGTGCCAAAGTCTGTGGGCACTGCCCAGTCCCTCCCGGCCCCTCAATGTCCCTCTGGTCCCCACAGGGCACCAGCGACTTCTGTGTGGCCCCAGACAAGTTCATCATGAACCAGACAGAGGATGAGATCAGTGCAGGTGAGAGCCAGCTCCGAGGTGGAGCCATGCTCAGGCAGGACCCCAAAACCTGCCCAGGGGTCCAGTGCCCCCCACTGCCATTTCTCCCCCCCTCCACTGCTCTCTGTCCCCTGGGATTCTCCTACCAATGTGTCCCATTGGCTTTGCAGCAGTGGCTCACTATTACCTGTACTGTGACCAGAGTCTCAGCAACCCCTTCCAACAGGTATGGGGGGGCCAGGCACCCTGCTTGGGGCTGCCTGGGGCTGGGGGGTCCCAGGGCTTGGGGGTCCCAGGGCTGGGGGGCTCTGTCACTGTTCCTGCTCCCCCTCGCAGGCTCTCACCGTGTTCCAGCGCTCGCTCACCACGATGCAGATCCAGACCCAGGGCCTCATCCAGTATGCACTGCCCCTCTTCCCGACAGCCGAGGTATGGGAGGGGGTGCTGGGGGTCCACATGGCCCCACTCTGCTCCCCAGCGCTGTCCTGACCCCTCCTTCTCATGCAGAAAGACCTGCTGGGGATCCAGCAGCTCCTCAACTCCTCAGAGACCAGCCTGCACCAGCTGACAGCCCTGCTGGACTGCCGGGGGCTGCACAAGGTGAGTGGGGTCCCAGCAGGGACACAGCTCTGGGGTGCCCTGGCACTGCCACCAGCCCAGCCTGTCTCCCACCAGGATTACCTGGACGCCCTCATCGGGATCTGCTATGATGGGGTGGAGGGGCTGCTCTACCTGGGGCTCTTCTCCCTGCTGGCGGCCGCCTGCTTCTCCACCATCATCTGCGCAGCCCCCCGTGCATGGAGGCAGCTCACAGGACGGTGGGTCTGCCCAGAGCCCCCTGCCCATGGCCCCCCACAGCCCCTCTGCCTGTGGTACCCTGCAGCCCCCTGCCCACAGCCCCTCTGCCTGTGGTCCCCCTGTGTGTAGCCCCTTCCCCACCATTCCCCACATCCCCCTGCCCTCACCACGGGCACGGTGGGGCCACATGCACATCCCAATCCGGGCATGGAGCCCCTCCCACCGTAGTGGCTGGGGGTGATCAGTGTCCCCTCGTCCGCAGGGACCGGGACTACGACGACATGGACGAGGATGACCCGTTCAACCCCCAGGCGCGGCGCATCGCGGGGCACCGCCCGCCGCGGGGGCAGCTCCGCAGCTTCTGCAGCTACAGCAGCAGCCTGGGCAGCCAGAGCAGCCTCCACCCCCCGGCACAGACCGTGTCCAACGCCCCTGTCTCTGAGTACATGTGAGACCCCCCTCCTGTGCCCGGCTGTCCCCCCTGTGCCAGGGCAGGGCTGACGGGGGTCTCGCTGTGCCCCCCAGGAACCAGGCCGTGCTCTTCGGGGGGAACCCGCGCTACGAGAACGTGCCCCTCATCGGCAGGGGGTCTCCCCCACCCACGGTACGGTGGGCGACCCAGTGAAGTCCTTCTTGTGACCCCTGGGGGGGGTTCTGGGGTCTTGGAGCCCCTCGGGGTCAGCAGAAGAGGCTCAGTGGGGTGGGCAGGGACGGATGATCCCGGTGCCCTCCTGCCCTTGCTGAGGACGTGGCTCCCCCCTGCCTGGCTCTAACCCAGTTCCTGGCCAAGCTGCGGGGAGGGGGCACAGCCACGTGCTCAGGAGAGCCCAAAATAGCCCTCCCTGCCCTCCCTTCCCTGAGCTCCCTCCCCATCCTGACTTGCAGAGGACGCTCCTCGTGGTGCCTCCCTGCACGGTCCCATTTCCCTGCTCGTTGTTAATCCCGCCCTGTCTGGTATTGCTGCTTTATTTTTTATTGCTTGTCTTTTTTTTTTTCCCTTTTTTTTTTTCTTTTTTTTATGGTTTCTTTTCATTTTTGCATCCATTATTTTGGAGCTAAGTTGCCCATCAAGAGTAAGTTCAGCTGCTTCCTTCTCCCTCCTTATCCCGGGGCAGCAGCCGGGTCCCTCCATCCTCTCCCTCTTCTGTGCTTCCCTCCATCCCCTTGCCCTGGTTGTATTTCTGGAAAAGTGTGGAGAGCTCGAGGAGGGAGGAATTGAGCCATATTTTGTCCCCAGCCAAGTTCCAGGAGGATTTGCAGCTCCCACACGTTGGGATGCTGATCCCCATCTCCATCCCTGAAGCCCCCCCAGTTGGGCAGTGGGACATGGACACAGCCCTGGGAATGCTGCTGTGGCAGGAATGCTGTGCTCCCCTCTCCCAGGGATGGTTCTCTCCATCAGGTGTAATCCCATTGCACAGACCTGGCAGCTGGCAAGAGCCTCTTCCTGGTGGGGGGACACAAGGGAGGGAGATTAATTTGAGCACTTCTGCCTGCCCTGAATGAATTTACCCAGAATTCAGATCCCTGAGGAAGGGCTTTCTGAGTCCAAACTCAGAATAATCTTCCCTAATGCCTGTTGGGGTGATCCTCCCCACTGTGAAATCCTGGAGAAATGTCATTTTGAGAGGCTGGAATTTCGGGGCCCTCCCCTGGGCTCGCTGTTATCCCATGGAATCATCCACACAGGATGATTTGGGATGAATTTGTTGCTGGGCTGGAGCTGGGAAGGTGGAGGATGTACCTGGGAAGGGGCAGAGCAGAGCTGGAGGGGCTTTCACTGCAGTGTGGTAGCAGGTTTGGGGTGTTTTTAGCCTCTTTCTGGTCATTTGGCTCCCCAGGGCAGGTGTGAGCTGGAGCAGGGACAGCCCTGGGAGGTGGTTGGGGACAACTGGGGCATCCCTGGGGTGGGATGTGGTGCCCAGGGAGTGGGCACAGCATGGACCTGCCACCCTGGGGGTCTCACTGGTGGGGCAGGGGTTGTGTCCTGCTGTTCTGGGGGTGCTGACCCCTGTGTGTCCCCCCACAGTACTCCCCCAGCATGAGAGCCACGTACCTGAGCGTCACCGATGAGCACGTCCGGCACCGCGGAGACGTCCCGGCCTAGGAGGGAACCAAAGAGCGCGGAGAACACGCGGGGGGAAGCACAGCAGGGGCTGGAGGGGCGAGCCCAGAGCCCCCCGGGCACCCCCCGAGCCCCCTGGCAGCCCCTCGGGCTCGACCCCTCCTGCCTTACCCCGGGGGACACCGAGATGCTTCTCTGACGTCGGTGTCTCCCAGCTCAGGGGGTTGGAGCCTTCAGGGGGCAAACCCCGTGCCCAGCTGCCCCCAGAGGGGGGTCCTGGCAGGGCCCCTGGGCTCCCACAGCAATGCAGCACCAACCACTAGTGATTCCAACCCTTCCCCGTGCCCCTTCCCGTGTCCCACTCCTGCCCCCCAGGCTGGGGAATTTGGGATGTTCTGGCCCTGCTGGTTTCCCTGTGCTTTGCCCCTGGGACCCTGGAGCCCCTGGCACTGTGGCTGCCTCACTGCCCCGTTCCACAGTGGTTCCTGCAGGGTGCTTGGCAGCAGGTTTTTGAGTGGTTTTAGGCTCTTTGTGGCATTTTGGCTCCCTGGGGCAGGATCCCCTCCTCCTGCAGGACAGCCCTGGGGCAGCCACAGATCCCCTGGGAGAGGGTTGGGGACCCTCCCTGGGGTGGGATGGGGTGCCTGGGAGGGGACACATGGACCTGCCACCCTGGGGGGCCCATGCAGCATCTCCAGGGCTCCAGGCTGGGAGACCAGCCTGGGCTGAGCTGCATCCCTTGGGATCCCCAGCAGCCTCTCCATGGAGCAGGAAGGGACCCCCCACTCCATCCCCCAGAGGGCACAGACAGGACGGTGTGCACCCCCACCCAGGGCACTGCACCCCCTGCCTCCCTCCCTCCATGCTCCCCGTGACTGGCATCCCTCCCCTTGGGGAAAACTCCCATGGGATTTTGTGATTATTTTTATTTTTTTGACTTTTAACGTTTCCATGTAACGGTACCGGTAGAAGAGCTGTTGTTAACCGCATGTGAACTAACCGAAGGGCTCCGGCTGGGAGCTGGAGTCCGGCTGGATTTCTATTTGCCCTTTTGGGGGAAATAAACACTTGGACTAAATTTATCTCCTCCTCGCGGGGTTTTTTTGGGGAGAATCCGTTTGGGGCATCCTTTGGGTGCCCCTCCCAACATGGCGTCTGTCACGTGACACCGGCGGGCCCCGCCTGCATCACGTGATGCTCCGCCTGTGTCACGTGGCCCAGGGCGTTGCCTGGCAACGGCGCCGCGTCCCCGGTGAGGCCCTGCCGGGACCGGGACCGGGACGGGCCCCACCGGGGCCTCCACAGTGTCCCCTGTCCCCCAGGGCTCTGCATCCCTCCGAGCCGGGGCTCGGCTCAGTTTTGGGGCTCCCTGAGGCTCCTGCTGCCTTTTTGGGGTCTTCTCAAAGCCCCCAGGTCCTCTCAGGGGGCTCCCTCCCCGGCGTCCCTGCTCACGTTTGGCGTTTTCCAAGCTATCCGTTCGTTTTTGACACCTTTCCAAGGTCGCAATTCTCTTCTGGGGCTCCCTGAGGTTTCCACTCTCCTCCAGGACCATCTCTCCATCCCTCACAACCTCACTGCCTCTCGGAGTCCTCCCAGAGGTTCCCACTCTCTTTTGGAACCTTCTCTTCCACCCCAAAGCCCCTGCTCCTTTCTGGGGCTCTCCCTCCATCCTTGAGGCCTCTGTTCCCTTTTCGGTCTCCTCGAGGCCCCCTCCCGTCCCTTTTGGAGCTCTCCATCCCTGAGACTCCCACTCCTTTCAGGGGCTCTTTTTTGGGACCCTCCATCCCTCAGCCTCACGGTCCTTTTTGGAGTGTTCCCTGAGGGCCCTCTCTTCCTTTTGGGGCCTCCCTCCCTTTCAGGACTCCCCCTCCCTCCCTCCCTCCCTCCCCAGCCCCACCATGGAGATCAAGCTGGAGTACACCCGGAAGCGCAGCGAGTTCGGGCGGCCCTGCAGCTTCTCGGCCCTGCCCGGGGAGGTGACCGTGGACATCCCGCCGAACCCCAGCCTGGCCGCAGAGTTCATCCCGCAGGACCCCGTGGCCGTGGCCCTGCAGCACGGGCCTGTCATGGCTGTGCACGAGGTACAGGGCACCAGGACTGTCCCCTCCCCATCCCAAGAGCTGCTTTCCCATCCCACGGGGACAAAGTTGGGCACCTTTTGGCATCAGGTTGCCCCAATTCTTCTGTGTCCCTCCTCCCATTCCAAAGGATTCTTCTGTGTCCCTCCTCCCATCCCAATGACTGCTCTCCACTCCCAGGGGGGCAAAATCAGGCACAGTTTGGGCACAGGTTCCTCTGATTCCTCATCCCCCTGCGGAGGTGGAGGTGAGATCCCAGGATGTCAAACACGTGGAGGGCAGTTGGCCGAGGGGACAAGGTGTGTCTGGCACCTTCTGGGCTCAGGTGTCCGATGTCCCTGTGTCCCCCGCCCAGGTGAACACGGAGCGGGTTGAGGTGACATCCCGGGGGGTGAACCACGTGGAGGGCGGGTGGCCCAAGCACATCGACCCCCGGAACTCGGACATGACCACGCGCTTCAGGGAGGAGGTGGAGAGGGATGACAACTACACCAGAGCCATCCTGCACCTCGGCACCGTAAGGCCCTGCCCCTGCTCCCCCCACAAAGCCCCCTGGTCCCCCCAGAGCCCCCAGAGCCCCACCCTGTGCTGTCCCTGCAGCTGATGGAGCACTGCATCAGGCAGAACAATGCCATCAACATCTACGAGGAATATTTCGAGGAGGATGAGGAGCAAGAGGAAGAGGAGATCCCCTCTGCCAAAACCATCAGTGTCCTCAGGTAGCACAGCCAGGGGGGCTCACCAGGCTCCCCAGAGCCACAGTGGGGTCAAACCACCTTCAAAGAAGGTGGAAAAGCTTTGGGAGCTATTCCAGTGGCTTTAGGATGGTCCTGGATCAGTTTGTGGGTGGAGAGACTTGCAGACCCCCCTACTCCATCACTCCATCCCTCCCCTCCCCTGCTGGGTGATTTGGGAATGGGAACCAGGGTCAGACTCAGCCCTGAGCATCTCCTGACACTGCTTTAGGATTTTCCTGCCTATTTTTTGGTGCCTCAAAGGTTAATTTCAGCATCAGGGGCTGTGGGGTTGTTTTAGGAGTCAGATCCAGTAAGAGAATTGGATTTTTAGAAAGGTATAACTGGAAAGACGATTAAACCATCAACCCTTCTCCCCCCTGCCCGAGCCCCCAGAGAATCATTTCCTGCACTCAAGGCTTGAGGGCTGCAGATCGGTTTAACTGTGATTCCCACAACTTCCTTTGGGAGACACTCACCCCAGGGGCTTGCAGTCACCTCTCTGGGATGACCTGTCGCCCAAGGGACCCACACGAGGTCAGGAGGATGGCCACGCACCTCTCCTGGCACCCTGACGCCTGCAAGGAACTGGCCGTGGCTTATTGCAGCCTGGACTTCCAGGACAAGAGGAGTGACATGAGCTTTGATTCCTACATCTGGGATCTGGGTAAGGGGAAGGGAAAACCCACCGCTCGATAACGGAAGCACTTTGTGTCTCAGAGAGCAGGATGAGGCCCCGCAGCTCCCGGGAGGGCCAGCAGGGGGAGGTTCGTGCAGTGCAGAAATGGGGAGAAGTGGGAGGTGGGAAATAACCACTAAAATCCCACTCCATGGCCCCGGAACCACGACGGGCAGCGGAGCCACACACCTCCTGTGAGGTTTTTGTCTTGGTGTGGTTCAGCTGGGTCGATGAAAGAAGAAAGAGGCAGCAGGACCCTGGGGTGACAATTGCCCTGATCTGTCCAAGCCTCACTCAAACCTGATGTATTCTGTGGGGAAAAGAACAAAGAGGGGTGGGGGTACCAGGAGTCTGTCCCCAGGCCAGAATCCTTCCCTGCCACATCACAGTGACGTGGGCATCTCATCCATGGCAAGGAGAGAGGAGGGATGGGGAGCTGGTTTGGGGATACTACCTTTACTCTTTGCTCTTCACTCGTCCCTCCTTGGCAGGAAACCCCTACAAGCCAGAGCTCACCCTCATGCTCTCGTCCCCTGCGGTGACCCTGGAATACAATCCCAAGGACTGGTATCACGTGCTGGGAGGCTGCTACAACGGGCAGATAGGTGAGGGGGATTGGTTCAGCACAAATCTGGCTCCAGCACTGCTGCACTCACAGGAGGTCATCAGTTAGTGCTGGCTCTGGGAATATCCCACGAGAGCAGGGCCTGGGATTCGCCTGTGGACAGGTGTGTGCTCACCTGAGTGGGTACCCAGGGAGGGGAGAACAGTGCCAGGGAGCCCTTTGCAGCATTCGGGGCAGCCATAGCAGGGATGGATGCAGGAAGGGTGCTGTGCTCCCACCTCTCCCACCACCCTGGATCATCTCCTGGGGATGGGAAGTGTGTGGGAAGCACCTGGTGAGGTTTGCTCCCTGTTCTGACTTGGGAAGGGGGAAACACATGTCAAAAAAAGGAGCTGGGTGAGGGCTTTTGTTTTCCTTGCCAGTGTACTGGGACACCAGGAAAGGGGGGCTGACTGTGGAGGTGACCCCTATGGAGCTCAGCCACAGGGACCCTGTGTATGGAGCAAGCTGGCTGCCCTCCAGAACGGGCACCGAGTGTTTCTCAGCCTCCACCGATGGGCAGGTGAGGGACTGGAGCAAGGCAGGGGCTGGGGCAGGGGAGGGTGCCAGGTGCTCCCCCAGGGGGAAACCAAAAGAGCTTTCCCTGCCCACACTGCCCCTCAGCAGCCTGAGATCCAGGCCCCCCAGGCTGGCACGGGGCAGGCTCCAGGACCTTCAGCAGCCCCGGCTGAGCAGGAGCAGCCCCCACAGCCCCCTGCCATGGCCTCTCCCCCACAGGTCCTGTGGTGGGACATCCGCAAGCTGTCACAGCCCAGCGACAGGCTGGTATTGGACATCACCCGGGAAGACCAGCTGAAGAATGCTCTGGGTGCCATCTCCCTGGACTTCTCACTCTCCATGGTTAGTGTCCCTGTGCCCACTGTCCATATCCTGACCATGGGCACAGCCCAAGGGCCATGAAGAACTGGAAGTTGATGTGCTCCCCAAACACAGGGTCCTGCTGGCATTTCAGTCCCTAAATCCCCCACTGCTGGGGTGTCCCAGGGCTCTGGCTGCAGCAGGACCCCCTCACTGCCCCATCCTGCTGACAGCTCTTTTCTGTTCCCACCCTCAGCCCACCAAGTTCCTGGTGGGCACAGAGCAGGGCAGTATCATCAACTGCAACCGTGACGCCAAGACCCCCCCGGAGAAAATTGCCAACGTCTTCAGGGGCCACATTGGGGCTGTTTATGCCGTGGCCAGGAGCCCCTTCTACCCCAAAGTCTTCCTGTCAGTCGGGGACTGGACTGCTCGGATCTGGTCGGAGGAGATCCTGGATTCATCATCAATTATGGAGACCAAGTAGGTGTCAGGGTGTGTTGCCTTGGCCAAAAGCCATCCCTGGGTGGCAGAGCTTGTTCAGGGCAGGTGACAGCGGGTTCTGGGCAGCTCGGGGCGGCGGGACAGGCCAGTGGCCGAGGCAGAGCAGTGCCAGTGTGGCTGAGGTGCAGCTCTGCTGGCAGGTGCCACGTTCCCTACCTGCTGGACGGGTGCTGGAGCCCCGTGAAGCCGGCTGTGTTCTTCACCGCCAGGTCAGACGGGATCCTGGACGTCTGGGACTTCCTCTTCCACCAGAAGAACCCTTCCCTCAGCCTCAAGGTGGGTCCCCAGCACCTCTGGGCCCCTCACCCTGAGAGGGGAGTGAGTTTGGCAGCCACGTGGATTTGCCTCTGCCAGCTCATCCTGCCTGACTTCCCGGGCCAAGTGCCATCACCCACGTGTCCCCTGTTCCCAGGTGAGCAACGAGCCCCTCTTCAGCCTGTGCCCACAGGACAACGGGCGCATCATTGGCTGTGGCACCAAGCAAGGCACCGTCACCCTCGTGGAGATCTCCTCGGGGCTCTGCACCCTCCGGAAGAATGAGAAGTCCCTGGTCTCCACGGTGTGTGCCAGGTCCCAGCCAAGCCCTCACCAGGGGCACGGCACCGGCCCCACACACAGAGCTCTGCCCACAGCCCTGCGCTGTCCCCAGACACAGCAGAGGGTCCCCTGTGCCCCCACCCTGCTCAGCCCCAAATCCCACCGCAGATGTTCGAGCGGGAGGCGCGGCGGGAGAAGGCCCTGCTGGACAAACAGCGGGAGCTGCAGGTGCGGGAGCAGCTCCTGGCACAGGCCAAGGGGCAAGAGGAGAAGGAGGATCCCCAAGAGGTGTTCAAGCAGACCCGCACGGAGTTCTTCTCCGTCATCCAGGCAGAGAAGCGGAGGAGGGGAGACGCAGAGCCTGGAGAGGTACCAGGGGTGGGGCACAGGGGCACACTGGGCACCACAGCAGAGACCCCACCAAGAACAGGGGGACAGGGTCAGCCTCTGTCTTTCAGGATGAAGAGGAGGCAGAATAGGAAAAGGAGGAGGAGAAGGATGCCAAGGTCAGTGTGCTCCAGCTTCGCCTTCCTTTCCCCTCCAGGCCAGAGCTGCTGCTCCATGGCTCCTGCAGGGATGAGGCCACTGGCCCTGCCCTGGGCAGCACTCATGGGACTCTCTGCCCCCTGGGCTAGGCCCTGCACAGCCCCCTGCCCCCACAGCTGCGCCCTGGCCCTTGGCATCCTGGTTTTCTTTGTGGTGAATAAACCAGTGCTTTCCACGGCATGTTTCCTCTTTTGGCACAGCAGGGTTGAGCAGAGGGAGGGAAAGTCATGTTCTCCTGCTCCTCCTGTCCTCTCCTCGAGCCAGGACACGGCTCAAAGCCGGTGGCTGAGCACAGTGGAGAGCCCACATGGCAGCTCAGGATGTCCCTTGGAGTGTCCCAACACCATGGAACAGGGCACAGCAGGGTGGCTGGTGGCAGCAGAGGGGTCCTGGTCGCCTCCAGGCTCCCTCCCGGCTGGATGGTGCTGCTGAGCACAGCCCGGTGTCCCCCGCCCGCCACTGTCCCTGAGGGAGCAGCCCCCAGCTGGCTTATCGGCACTGGGTAAACACAGCCCGCCCGGCAGCCACCCCGACTCCTCACCCCCGCTAATTAATCATTAACGAGCTGCCGGTAGCGCTGGTGCAGTGATGGGGACATCGCACAGATAGAACCCTGGGGACTGGGAGGGAGTGTCACCCCAAAGATGCTCACATGTCCCACACTTATTTTCAGATTTATTAGGAAGGGGATGAGGGTGCCCAGACAGAGATGGGGCAGCTGCCACCGGCAGCAGGGATGGTGCCCCCCATTCCTCCTCCACTGGTGGAGGCAGATGGACCCCTCACCCACAACCCTGGCAGCTCCCAGTTTTCCCCTGAGCTGGACCCAGCTGCCCACACAGAGGGATCTCAGTGGTGCAGGGGTGGCACAACAGGAAGGATGGGCTGTCCCTGTCCCCATCCCTGCACCCGTTGGGATCTGTGATGTGCTCATGGGTGGCACGTTTCGCCTCCTGCACCCCCTGCCCAGTGCTGGAGGGTTCCCAGCATCCCCCATCCCCAGGGACAGCGATGGGGACGGGACATGGCAGGGGGACCCTCAGGGAGGGGTGGTCAGTGCAGAGCAGGAGGACCCAGCGTTGTCCCTGTGGGGCCGGCGTGGCAGCAGGACCCGGCTGTCCCTGGTTACTTCTTCACCTTGATGAGGGAGTGGTAGATGGGTTTGATGATGATGTGGAGGTGCAGGGAGTTGTCGATGAGGTACTCGGAGGTGCGTTTCTGCAGGTCGGCGTGCGCCAGGAAATCGGGCGCCTCGTCCGAGCTCTGGTGGAAGCTGTAGGCGTGTTTCACCAGCACCCGGCCCTGCTGCCGCACGCCCACCAGCACCGTCTTCTGGAAGCTGACCCCGGCAAAGTCGGGGCTGCTCATGGCCGGGGTGATGACGAGCCGCGGGCGCCCGTCCTCGATGCGCACGGGCTGGATGGCGCCCGACACCGAGTCCGAGTAGACAGGGCGCAGGCTGACGGGCAGCCAGCGCGGCGAGAACAGCACGTTCCAGGTCACCCTCTTGCCGGCGTCGTGGCTGCTGGGGCCCAGCTGGGTCTGGAAGCTGGTGCTGCGGTCGTCCCGCGCCGGGTTGGTGATGACCCACTGGGAGCCCCAGCTGGGCGCGAGGTAGTTGCGGGGCAGGAACATGCTGCAGTTGACATCGAAGTACTTGGCGAAGTGGAGCGGGGAGGCAGCGTGGAACTGGAAAGCCTGGAAGAGCAGGTCCTGCACCGCGCCGCGGTGCCGCGCCAGCACCGCCGACTGCGCCTGCAGCCGGAACAGCTGGCTGGGCACGATCATGGGGTAGCGGATGGAGCGCAGCACCCGCTCGGCCACGGGCGCCTCGGGCTGCCGGCGGCTCAGCCAGCCCTCCACGGCGGTGTAGAGCTCCAGCTCGCTGTGCAGCACCAGGTCAGAGCGCTCCAGCAGCAGCAGCAGCAGCTCCACGCTCACCGAGCCCCACTCGGCGCTGCCCAGCACCGCCGACAGGTTCCAGGCCAGGAACTGGAGGCAGCTCTCCTGCAGCGCCGCGTCCCCGACGCGCACGGCGTAGTGGTACCAGCCCACCACGTGGCCCTGGCTCGACTCGCTGGCCAGGTGGCTCCTCATGTACTCGGCCACGCCGCGCTGCAGCCCCCACACCCGGTACTTGCTGGCCAGCTGGTGCAGGGGAATGGCCTGGTGCAGCAGGATGGACACCCCCCCGCAGTACAGGTACCTGGGGCAGAGTGTGGGTGGTGACACTGGGCACCCCCAACTCCAGCAGTGCAGTTCCCAGGGGAGCAGCCTCCATCCTGGGCTGTGCCACTCTGGGTACCCCCACCCCTTGGTCCCCATGGTCCCCAGGGCAGCATCTCCCCTCCTGGGCTGCATCCTGTGGGATCCCCAGGGAACCATTCCCCTCCTTGGATGCATCCCTCTGGGTATCCCCATCCCACAGTGGCCCACGGTCCCCAAGGGAACATCCTCATTCCTTGGCTGCATTCCATTTAGTCCCTGGGGAGCATCTGCCTTCTTTGGCTGCATTCCTCCAGGGATGCCTATTCCACAGGATCTCCATGGGCCCCAGGGGAGAATCCTCCCTCCTGGGCGGCATCCCTTTTGACATACCTGTCCCATGGGGTCCGTGTGGTCCCCAGGAGAGCTGCATGCCCATAACATCCTCATCCCATGGGGTCCCCAAGGGAGCCACATCTTCCCTGACATTCCCATCCCACGGGCTCCCCACGCACCTGATGAACTTCTCGAAGAGCGCAGCGGTCTCGGGCGGCTCGTGCAGGGTGATGACACTCTGGTTGCGCAGGAGGCTCTCGAACACCTCACTCTGGAGGCTGAGCAGCAGCTGGTGAGTGTGGAACACCTTGGCCTCGTCGGAGGCGGCCGAGCGCACCCGCAGCACCGAGTCACTGCCGTTCCCGTTCTGCAGCAGCTCCTGCAGCCGCTGCAGCAGCGTCAGCGAGTGGTTGATGGTGGCAGCCGTGGTGTCCCCGCTAAGGTCGGCTTTTTGGGCTGTGGGGAGATGGGACTGTCCCAGTGCTGCACCCCAGGCAGGTCAGGGGACCCAGCTGTGGGGCGGTGTGGGGTTATCAGGGGCTGTGCACCTCCTCCCCCTGCTCCCCCAGTGCCAAAGGGCTGCTGCTGCCAAAGGGACTTGGGGGCGTTTGTGTCCTTGAGAGCCAAAAAACTGCCTTCCTGCAGCAGAAGGGCTGAGACCACCATGTCCCGGGCTGGGACGTGCTGGGAAATGGCCGGGTGCCGGCAGCGCTGGCTCACAGCCCGGTCTGCCCTGTCCCTGCTGTGGGCACAGCGAGCCCCAGGCATTGCCACAACCCCCACATCCCAGATGGATACACCAGGCACAGAGAGCCCATGAGTGTGGGGAGCCAGGCACTCTCTGTCCCACACCCAGGGATGGGGTTCCCGAGGTCCAAGCAGCCTGGGGTCACTGGCTGCCCTGGTGTCACTGCAGGCCTGTGCTGGGATCCCAACAGGGGCTGGAGAGGGACCTGGGAATGTCATGGAGAGCCTTCCTCCCTTTCTTCTTCTCCCTCCTGGCACAACTCCCACCTGCTCCTCAGAGCATCCTTCCCCCAGGAGGAATTTAGCTCCATCTGCCTCAAATCCATCTTGCCTCTCAAATCCCATCTTGCCAGCGGATTACCCTTCCCAGCGCTGGCTTAAGTCCGGCTGAGCAGGGATGGGGAAGGGGAGCAGGAGCCCCATACCCCGCAGTGCTGGACGTTGTTGCCAGCAGCACTGGGCCCTTCCCTGGGCACAGCCCAGCTCCGAGGGGCACGGCCATAAGGCACAGCGACTCCAGGAGCCACTTCCATCCCTCCCAGGCACCTCGACGGCAGCTGGAGAGCCCACGGACACCATCACCCCTGGCTGAGCCGCACCCCGGCACCCGCCCAGGACAGCGGGAATCACTCCTAGGGGACACTCCGTGCCTCCCCCCGCCACGGCCACCCTTACCGGCTTGCACGGTGAGGAGGAGGAGGAGGAGGAAGGCGGTGGCGCAGCCCCAGCGCCGGGCGGCCACGGGCCGGGCGCCCGTCAGCTTGGCCATGGCGTCGCAGGCGCATCTGCCGGCTCTGCGGGGCACACGCTGCCCGCCCGGCCCTTATGTAGGACACGCGCCCTCCCAGCCCGCGCCACCACATCGATTGGTGGAAACTGGGACCGGCCGTTGCCAAGGGAACCGCTTCCAGCCTCCCTCCATCCCACCCCGACCCCCAGCCCCGCACCCCGGGGTGGCGTGACAGGGCGCCCCGAGGGGCAGTGGCACAGCACGGGGACGTCGCCGTGTGTCCCCCCGCTCCTGCCACCGCCGCGCCGGAGCCCCACGCGCGGCCGCGGCCCTTTGTGCGGGCAGCGGGGGCTTTGCATTCAGGGCACAGCTCGGTGGCCTCCCGCTCCCCCGGCTCATGGGGATTCATGCCGGCAGCAGCCCATCACCATGGCATCCGGGCTGCCGGCACCAACCGCCCGCCCTTTCCCAGCCTTTGCAGCCAAGAGGCCGCCCGGGCACCCTGGGAGGCCTCCGATGGCCCACCCCGATGCCTCTTGAGGGGCTTCATCACAGGGTTGGGGTGGCGTTTGTCCCCCTAAAGCCCCAGTGCCACAGGCTGGGTGCCCCCAACCCACAGCTCAGCTCACATGGGCACAGCAGCCCCTTCCTCATTGCCAGGGCTCCTCCAGCACCACACTCAGCCCAGAGACCCTGCACAAGGTCATCTCCGGGGGCAGCACCTGGACCAGCTCCTGGGGACACCACCAGGGAGACCCCGTGACCTTGGCAGTGCCAGAGCTGGGGGGGGGATATGAACCATTATGAGTTACTGAGTGTTGTGTCCATCCTGGTGGGCTCAGGGCTGGTGCCCATGGCACCCAGAGGTGACAACATGGGATGGCTGTCCCTCTTTTGCGCCCCAGGACCCTCAGGGACATCATGATGTGGCCATGGGATGGGGAATGCAGTGATTTTGGGGGCTCCATGCCAGGCTGGGGCCTCCAGCTGGGTGGAGGGTGCTCAGCCCATCTGCCCCTTGGCACCAGCTTGCCCAGGGACACACAGGGAAAGGGGCTCCACCCCCACCACCCCCATGCCATGCTCCTGGGCTCCCTCTCTCCTTGCAAGGATGGGCAGGTGGGTGATGCTGTGCCAGCTGTGTGTGACCCCCACAGTGCCAGCAGAGTGCCCAGCCCAGGAGGGTGTCCCTGCACCACAGTGGGGTGGGGGCTGAGGGCCCCTGCTGTGGCACAGCCTGTTCATGGCTCACCACGTCCTCTGACGCCTCATTTCACCCCCTGCCTGATAAACAACAGCTTGTGGGAGTGTGTGCCCAGCGAGCTGCCGGCA
>JAWWEV010000044.1:1129040-1144372 GCA_035583235.1 Hafferia zeledoni | reverse complement strand
GCGCAGGGCTGGCTCACCATAGCGACCTGTGCTGGGCAGCAGTGCCAGGGCATCGCCCCCATGGGCTCGGTGGCACCAGAGGGGTGGGAGACTCCTCAGTGGCCCCAGGGACAGGCAGGGGACATCAGCCAACCCACCCCTGCCCATGCTGCTGGGGAAACTGGGGCTCAGGCAGGGTGTCCTGGGCACTCGGAACACCCGGGGCAGAGCCCAGCAGGGACCCGCGGGCAGCACACACGGGGTCACACTCGTGTGCCCCTCACACGTCACATCCCGGGCACACCCACTCCTCTGCGTCCCCAGAGGCGACCGTGGACCCTGGACCCGCTTACCCCTGAACCCCCATCCCTATTGCTCCAGGGTGAAGACCAGCTCTGCCCCAGTCCCTCGGAGCTTTCCAGGTGACCCCTTCCCCGGCCCCGCAGGAGCCGCCGGGCCCGGTGACGTCCCCATGCCCCGCCAGCCCAGCCCGCGGCGCTGCCCGTGGCTCTGCCCACGCCGCTCTCCCTCCCTCCCTCCGCCCCGCGTCCCGCGCCCCGGGAGGCTGTGACATGCTGCGGGTGCAGGAGGGGACACGGACACCGACGGGGACACGGACAGGGACGCGAACACTGAGTGGGACACGGACACCAGTGACTCTCTGGGCCCAGGGAAGGTGGCACCGCACGGCCGGCGGGTGGCACTGGGGCCACCGAGGTGAGAGCCACTGTCCCGCAGGATTTGGGCGGGGGGCGCAAAGGGGGCCCAGAGCAGACCCGCCCCCACCAGCAGCGCAAAGGGGATCCCGGATGGGAAAGGGTTAAAGGCGCTCCCGCCGCTGCCGCAGCCGATCGATGCCCCAGTTCCCCGGGGGACTTGGAGGGACTGGACGCGCTCCTGCTGATTAGCCGGAGCTAATTTGCAGTTAATTGGCACCCCCTCTTCTCCATCTCCCTCTTCATCTCTCCCGGGCTCTGCTCAGGATTGGCGTTTCCATCCCGGCCGGGAGTCCCAGGGCCGTGGAGCTGAGACCCCCCAGGATCCCACACACACCTCGGGCAGTGCTGAGGGAGCAGATTCATCACTGGGGGTCTTGCAACGGGAGAGAGACCTGACCGATCTCCCCGGCCCCGGAGCCGTCGGGGGTCTGCCCTGACTTGGACTGGTGCAGTTTGGGGTCCCCGTGGGGCCAGCGGTGGACTGGGAGCGGAGCGGTGCCCAGTACCCCCTGCCCCAGCTCAGGACCCCCTCCTGCACTCTGTAACCCCCGATTCCTGGTCCCCCCGCACCCCCAGCCCAGGGACCCCGCGCTGCCCCGAGCTCGGGTCTCCCCCGACATCCCCGACGCCAGGAACCCCCAGGATCCCGCATCCCCCTCCGGCACTGGGACCCGGCACTGGGACCCGCATCCCCCTCCGGCGCTGGGACCCGGCACTGGGACCCGCATCCCCCTCCGGCGCTGGGACCCGGCACTGGGACCCGCATCCCCCTCCGGCACTGGGACTCGGCACTGGGACCCGCATCCCCCTCCGGCACTGGGACCCGGCACTGGGACCCGCATCCCCCTCCGGCACTGGGACCGGAGGGTCGCGATCCACGGGGAGATGAAAATTTTGGGGGAATTCTGACCAATCAGAACGCAGCGCTCAGCTCTGAGTGGAGAACTCCTCTCTGATTGGTTCCGTTTATCCAATAGGAGCGCAGGGCTCGGGAGGGGGTGGAGCCGTTCGGGTTTATGAATGGGCGAGGGCAGCGTGGGCACGATCGGGGCACGGGGCGTGGGCAGGGACGGGGCAGGGATCGCGACACGGATACACACACAGATAGGGATGCGGATACAGATAAGGATATAGGCAGGGCCGTGGGTAAGGCCGTGGGCAGGGCGGCTGCCAGACTCCAACCTCAGTGCCTCAGCCTGAGGAGCTGGCGAAGGATCCAGCTGGCAGCCTGGAGATGGCCACTCCCTTTTTGGCAGCACTGGGACCACACTTTGGATCTTCTGGGTCCTCCCCATCACCACTGGGACCCAGCGGGTGCACTCAGCCCGGGCTGGGGGCCAGAGCCTCCCTCCCCTGGCACCTTCCCAAGAACATGGTGTTTTAACCCGGTTTTCTACAAAAAACGGCTGGGGGATAAAGAAGGAGCAGCTCTGGCAGTGGGGGCTCAGCCAGCACATGGCACAGGGGGCTTCAGGTGCGTTGGCTCCCCTGGGTGCAGCACGTTCTGGAGCTGTCCATGGATGCTGCAGGACAAGGGACTTGGGATCTGTCCCACTGGGGACACCGGTGTGACAGTCCCTGTCCCCAGGCCCCCAGTGCCGTGTTGTGGCTGACCTCCCACCCAGGTGCCATCAGGACCCTCATCCCCCTGATGCTCCCATCTCCCCTCACAGCCAGTCCCTGCTGGAAGATGACGGGCCTGGTGCCCAACAGCACAGCGGTGTCCTGGTCGGAGCCAGAGCCGGAGTTGGATCCGGAGCGGTCACCCTGCCTGGTCGGCATCGTCCCCATTGTGTATTACAGTGTCCTGCTGGGGCTGGGGCTGCCAGGTGAGAGGGCAGGGGGGCAGAGGGCAGCATGGGCAGCACCCACCTGGGTCTGAGCCCCTCCAAGGGGTGCTGAGCTCTGTGCCCTTGGCTGTCAGCAGAGCCTCAGCTCCTGTCCAAGCCTTCCTGTCCATCCCAGGGTGTTTGGGGATGGGGAGGAGAGTCCTTGGGGTGGGGGAACCAAACCTGCTCCCCCCCACTGCCCTAGATTCAGTCCCAGTGCCTGGCTGTGCCACCCAGCCCCAGGGCATGTGCCACCACCATAGGGACAGATGGTATTTGAGTTGCTTGGGCTGACACACAGAAGAAATTAATCAGCTCAGCAAATCCCCACAGCATCAGGATATTTATAGCTCCCCCCCCAGCTGGACCCTGGGCACCCCTGGGGTCCCAGATGCTGGAGGGAGCAGATCTCACCATCACCCATTGTTCCCCTCCCTCCAGTGAACATCCTGACTGCCGTGGCCCTGTCCCGCCTGGCCACCAGGACCAAGAAGTCATCATACTGGTACCTGCTGGCCCTGACCACCTCCGACATCCTCACCCAGGTCTTCATCATCTTCGTGGGCTTCATCCTGCAGACAGCCATCCTGGCCCGGGCGGTGCCCAGCGCCTTCATCCACACCGTCAATGTGCTGGAGTTCACGGCCAACCACGCCTCCACCTGGGTCACCGTGCTGCTGACCGTGGACCGCTACGTGGCCCTGTGCCACCCTCTGCGCTACCGCGCCGTGTCGTACCCGCAGCGCACGCGCCGCATCATCGCGGCCGTGTTCGCCGCCTCGCTGGCCACCGGCATCCCCTTCTACTGGTGGCTGGACATGTGGCGTGACGCCGACCCGCCCACGGCGCTGGACACGGCGCTCAAGTGGCTCCACTGCGTCACCATCTACTTCCTGCCCTGCAGCATCTTCCTGGCCACCAACTCCGTCATCATCCACAAGCTGAAGCGGCGGAGGCGCGCGGGGGGCGGCAAGACCACGGCCCTGCTCCTGGCCGTCACCACCGTCTTCGTCGTGCTCTGGGCTCCCCGCACCGTCGTCATGATGTGCCACCTGTACGTGGCCTCAGTGAGGAGGGACTGGCGTGTGCACCTGGCCCTGGACATCGCCAACATGGTGGCCATGCTCAACACCTCCCTCAACTTCTTCCTCTACTGCTTCGTCAGCCAGACCTTCCGCCGCACGGTGGGCGAGGTGCTGCGGGGGCACCCCCGGCACGGCCCCGCCCGCCATGGCAGTGGCCACTTCCCACCCCTGGCCCTCAAACCGCTGGAGCTGTTGGCCAACACGGCACTCTGAGCAGGGACAGGGCCTGGCTGAGGGTCCCGGTGCCCACCCAGCCCCACACATCACACCAGGAGCTGGGGAGGTCCCACCGTGAGGACACACCACAGGGGGACACACACCCCCCCCACAACACCCACCCTCCACAGGGCCAGGGCCAATGCTGGTGGTGGTGGCAGGAGGAGCTGGTTGTGCCCAGCCTCCCATTTGGGGACACCAGGGTGCCCTGCCTGGCAGCAGCACCCCAGGGACCCCTGCCCACTCCCTGAGCCCCAACAGGATGGGCAGCTCAGCCCTGCCTGTGCTCAGCCCCTCGGGACACACAGTGTTGGGACCCCCAAGAACTCCTTCAGGATGTGCCCCAGCTCGGTGGCAATGAGGGTCCTGGGGAGCCCAGGGGCACAGCTGCCTGCAGTGAGGGGTGATGGGCACAGCTGAGTTCCCGCAAGATCTGACAAGGATGTGGGGCCCACTGGGAGCCAACAGGATGGTCCCTCCTCCATAAACTGCGGTGCAGAGACCACAACTCTGCCTGGGTCCAGCTCCTGGGGGCAGATGGGACATGGACACTGCACCAGCAGTCCCAGCATGAGGTCACTCTGCCTTGCCCACCCTGATGCCCCCACCCTGCTGCCCGGGGGGTGCTGGAGGGAGCACCCCCTGGGGCTGGTGACCCCAGCTGTAGGGTCTGGACACATGGTAAGAACTCAGCTCCTGACTCCACCCATTAAAGTCCCTCTGAGACCCTGGGGAGGATGTCCCTGCCAGGCTGCAGCCCCTCTAGGCTCCCTCGATGCCCCCCAGCACAAGGGTGCAGCATCTCCCACCGAGTGCAGGGGGAGGGGGCTCACGATGCCCCCCTGCATCGGGTGCACCCAGTGCCGCCCTCCCAGTTAGACCAGTACCAAGCTGGTGTGACGCTGGGCCCAGCTGCCACCAGAGGGCAGGGATGGGACACTGAGAAGCTGCCACTGCCGAGGGGACGGGAGCTGGCACCCCCAGCCCCCCAAACCACCCTAATTCCCCATAAGATCCTTAGTGTAATCCCCCCGAACAGTCCAGCCTTTCCGCTCGGATTCCCGAGACCGGGCAGGACAGACTCGGGGGCGTCCTCCGCGGGGCAGGGGCCCAGCTGGCCCCTGGCAGGGCACAGAGACACCCCCCAAATCCCACTGACACCCGCTGCCCACCCCGCCGAGCCCTGGCTGTGCTCACCCACGGGTGGGATGGGGCGCAGCGTTTCCCCGAGGATGTGGGGCTGACCCACACACACCCCCCCCCTGCCCCCTCACCCGGGTCATTCCGGGCATGGACAGACCCCACCAGGGATGTCACTGCACCCCAGGCTGGATCCGCACCGGGGGACAGGGTTAAATCCCGACCCGATGGCGCGGAGGGTACCTGGGAGGTTCTCGCTCCATTAATTCTGGCACGTGAGGAGAGCAGGACCGGGAAGGGATTAGTTATTAACCCGGCCGGCGGGCAGGGGCTGAGGGGCCGCGGGCCAGGGGGCTCGGCTGGCACGGGAACCCTCGGTGGGAGCTCCAGGATTGCCACCGGCACCCCCCAATTGCCACCGCCCCCTCTGTGCCAACCGGTGCGTATTTACTTGGCAAAGGAGGTGGAAATGTGCTGACGGCGTCCGCCGGCGCGAGGGGCTCCGGTGGAAACGGCTCCGAGCCCCGGCCGGGGCTGCGGGAGGCGCTGGGAGGGCAACAGGGACCCCCGGCTCCAGGTGTGGGTCTTGCCTTCCCGAGAGGAGCCACCGCGCTCAGCCAGCCGTGCCGCTGTGCCAGCCGTGCCAGCCGCCCGTCCCTGCGGCTCCCGAGGAAAGGTAAGCCTGGAAAAAATGCGCCCGGCGTGTCGATGTTTTTGGATAGAGCCTGGCCAGAGTCCAGACCCCGGTGCTGAGCGGCATCCCAGCCCCTCACCGTGGCCTCTGTGCTGAAAGGACCAGTTCTGCCCAGTCTCACCACTGGGATCGGGGTTCCCAGGGCTCTGGGAAACTGGGATTGGGCTCTGCCCGCGCTGGAAGGTCGGTGCCAGGGACTCACCGCCCCAGGAGAAGACCGATGGCTGTGGGTCCCAGCGCACAGTGACATCACCCCACAGCCTGGTGGGGTGTTTCTTTTTGTCTCCAAAAATCCCAGGAGCGAGCAATGAGGGCTGGAAACCTGGGAGGGCTCCCCACGGGAAAGGGGAGAGGAAACCATCTGCTGTGGGGGGCAAAGTGAGGATTCCCATGGGGAGGGGGGAGAAAATCACCACCGTGGGGGAACATGAGGGTTCCCTCAGGAAAAGGATGAGGAAATCCCCCGCCGCCGTGGGGGACACAAAGGCAAACGTGGGGCAGCCACAGGGCAGCCCCGGCGGGACAGGCGCCTGCCGGTGGCCCCACGGGGGGTCACGGGGGTCTCGTGCTGAATCAGCAGCCGGGAAACCCTCCGGCGGAAGGAAGCAGCCGGTGGAGGGGCCGGGCTGCCGGTGAGGGGGCGGCAGGACAGCCGGGCTCTGCTCCCGGCACCGCTTGGCCAGGGCTGAGCCTTTCCCGGCGAGGGGGGACTCTGCGGAGCTGGAGCCTGCAGTCCAAATCCCTGGGGAAACTGAGGCACGGGGGCCACCGCGGAGCCCCTCGCCTGCCTGCCCTGCCTCCTGTGAGGGCAGGGAGGGATGAGCCAACCCCAAACGCCATCCCGAATTCAAACGCTCCTTAGGAAGAAGGGCAGGAGGGTGGCAGTGGGTGCAGCTCTGGACACACCATCCCATCCCCACGGGCTATGGTGGGTGTCGGTCCTCGTGCCGCGGATGCTGCCGGCTCCGGGGGGTGCCAGTCCTTGTCCCAGCTCCCTTTCAGCCACCCTTTCTCCCCAGAGTGTTTTCATCCCGGCCTGGATCGGGGCAGGACCTGCCGGAGGCACATTGAACTTTCCTCTGCATCCTTCACCCTCTTGCTTCACCCTCCCAAAATAGCAGGGCCCGCCTGGAAACCTCTCCCGGGGCTGGTGGCGCCCTCGGGGTGCCCCAGCTCTCCTGGGACTTTGCCCCATCCCCAGGGACTGTGGGGTGCCCTGTCCCAGCTCCAGGGATGGATGGGGTGACTGTGGGGTGCCCCATCCCAGCTTCAGGGCCACAACCACCCCGTCAGGACAGGGACCACCGAGCCCTGTGGGTGCCCCCCGGCTGGGGCTGCCCTGGCCCCAAGCCCTCTGCAGGAAGGGCTTTTCTGGGGTTTTCTGGGTCCCTCTGTCCTGCCAAGGGCTCCGGCTTTATCCGTCAGCTGACATTCCTCCGGGAGGCCGCTCCTTGCACGGCGGGGCCGCCGGCTGAGCCCCACTCCGGGCTCCATCCCCCGAGCCCACCGGAGGTCGCGGCGGGGCCCCGTGTAGGGGACGCAGCCCCTCCTACTCTGTCCTTTGTCCCTTGAGAGTCTCTTCCCGTGGGCAGCGCTCAGCAGGGGCAGGCTGAGAACCCCCCAGACTCGTCACGTTGGTGACAGGGACACCCCCTACACAAAGACTCATCACACCGATGCCCAGGTGGGCTCCCCCCTGCTCCACGCCCCCAGCCCGGGCTCTGCTCCCGCCCCCAGCCCGCTCCGTGCCCCGGGGCGGGTCCCCGGTGCCCCCGCCCGGTGCGGCGGGGCAGGTCCCGGCCGGTCCCGGCCGCGCTCCCGGGGCTGAGCCGCACCTCGGGGAGGGGCCGGGCCGGGCAGGCGCACGGTGCGGCGGCACCGGGGCTGGCTCGGCTCGGCTCGGCACGGCACGGGGGAGCGGAGCGGCGGGCACCGGGGGCTGCGGCCGGTGAGCGGGGCGGGGCGGGGGGGGCCGAGCCCTGTGGGGCTGGGGGCGGCACCGGGAACCGCGACGGGAAGGGACCGGGACCGGGACCGGGACAGGGAGCCGTCCGCCCCCGCAGTTCCTCCGGCCGGAGGGTCGGGGGCGGCTCCGGCGGAGTTTCGCGGCCAGGACCGGGCGGGAACTCTGGGAAACATCGAGACGGTGCGGGACTGGGGTGCGGGGGGAACCGGTCCGGGGATGCGGGGGAAGCCAGCGAGGGGTGCGGGGGGACCGGCGGGGGTGCAGGGGGAGCGGGACAGGAGTGCGGGAGGAGCCGGGCTGGGGTGCGGGAGTAGCAGCCGGTCGGACCCGCGGGCACGGGGACTCTGTCCGACTGTGGTGTCGGGTGTCCCTGTCCCCATCCCAGAGGGGTGCCCGGTTTGGGACCCCTGGGGGAGCGGTGGGTCCTCGCCCCGGTGTCACCCTGCTGGGGGTCTGCTCCCGGTGTCCTCCCCCCAGAAACGGGGCTGCAGCTTCCTCTCTGCCTCGTCTTCCCTGTGCCCACTCCTTGGTGGCAGCAGTGGGGACAGGGACCGGGACCCCATGCCGTGCCAGGCTGTGCCGTGCCGTGCCGTGCCAGGCTGCAGCTGCCTACGTGCCAGCGGGCCGGACACGCGACCTGCACTGGGCCAGTGCCCAGAGCCAGAGGAGGGAAGTGGGAGAGGAGAAGTTGCGAGAGGACCATGGTGGCATGCAAGGACAAGGCAAGGGGACAGCCCTGTCCCCCAGTATCACCTCTGCCATCAGCCCAGGCCCATATTCTGTGTTCCCAGGGAGCCAGTGGGCACAGGGCTGCCTGCTCCTGGCACCAGAGGCAGTGATGGGCACAGCCCCAGAGAATTCCCATGTCAGGAGGGCACAGAGAGACTGAGCACCTCTCAGGTGCCACCAACCTGCAGACAAAGAGCCAGTGGGGTACATGTGGCTGCCTGGTCCCATCTGGAGCTCTCTGGGTGGGTTCAGCTGTGTGGGTACAGACAGGGCTCCCTGGCACCCCACTGCTTGCCACGGGGTGCCCAGTGGGGGCTGTGGGCAGGGATGCTCCAAACCAGGAGCTGACCCGTATCCCTGGCCCCATGGCCTGACCCCGCTGTGTCCCACAGGGTCCCTGGGCACCGCAGTGCAGGATGGACCCCGCGGCCGTGCTGCTGGCCCTGCTGCCCACGGGCACCGCCCAGCCCAGCCCACCCCGGGGCTGCAGCCACGACCTCTCCCCCCTCTACTACAACCTCTGTGACCTCTCAGCGGGCTGGGGCATCGCGGTGGAGGCGGTGGCCAGTCTCGGCGTGGTGACCACCTTTGTGCTCACCATCGTCCTGGTGGCCAGCCTGCCCTTCGTGCAGGACCACCAGAAGAAGAGCCTGGTGGCCACGCAGGTCTTCTTCCTTCTGGGCACCTTCGGGTTGTTCTGCCTGACCTTCGCCTTCGTCGTGGGGCCGGATTTCTCCACCTGCACCTCCCGGCGCTTTCTCTTTGGTGTCCTCTTTGGCATCTGCTTCTCCTGCCTGCTGGCACACGCCGTGGCCCTCAACTTCCTGGCGCGGCGGAACCGGGCGCCGCGGGGCTGGGTGACGCTGGCGGTGGCCCTGTCCCTCGCCTCGGTGGAGGTCATCATCAACACCGAGTGGCTCCTCATCACGGTGGCGCGGCACGAGGGCCCCCCGGACCCCTGCCAGCTGGCGGACGCTGACTTTGTCATGGCGCTCATCTACGTCATGTTCCTGCTGGCGGCCGCCTTCGGCACGGCCTGGCCGGCCCTCTGTGGCCACTACGGCCGCTGGCGCAAGCACAGCGCCTTCATCCTGGCCACCACCGGCCTCTCCGTGGCCATCTGGGTGGTGTGGACTGTCATGTACCTCTACGGGAACCAGCACACCGGCCACAAGCCCGGCTGGGATGACCCCACCTTGGCCATCGCTCTGGTCAGCAATGCCTGCGCCTTCCTCCTGCTCTACGTCATCCCCGAGGTGACACACGTGACACGGCGCAGCCCCGAGCAGGCCTTCGAGGACGATGGCTACCCCACACGTGGGGTGGGCTACGAGACCATCCTCAAGGAGCAGAAGTCACAGAGCATGTTCGTGGAGAACAAAGCCTTCTCGATGGATGAACCCTCCTTCGGTAGGTGCTGGGGCTCACAGGACCTCCCACCCCATGGCAGGGCTGCTGGTGGGCACCAGGGACCCTCCTCAGGGACCCTCTCACCCCCTGGCACGCTGCTGGCAGACACTGGGACTGACCAGAAACCCTCTTGCCACATGGTGAAGCCGCCAACAGCCATCAGGGACCCTCACTCATGGAGACCCTCAGGGATGTCCCCACTGGGGATGGCAACATTGGGTGGGTGATGAGACATGTGGCGGTGACCTGCCAGGGACTGACGCCTGTTGTGGCTCCCACAAACTGGCTGGGCTGGGCCTACCAGTTTGGGCTGAGCCCAGCAGCTCCAGGTGCTCCCTCCCCAGCGTGGGGTGCCCGTGGCTCCTGGAGCTCTGCCCCAGGCAGATGCTGCACTCGTGAGACCCTACAATAACACAGGGTGGTGACAGTCACCCCAGTGGGCATCACGGGTGGGCACCAGGTGTCTGCACCCCACAGGGCAGGGAGGGACCCCCTGAGCAGCAGCTGCACCCAAGAGACCCTACAATAACAAACCACAGCCAGGCAGGGGCTGTGCTGGGAGAGTGGCAATGCCAACCCTGGGGACAGGAGTGTGCCCTGGGAAAGGCACAGAGCTGCTGAGTCAGCTCATTAAACCTGCTAACGAGGTACCCAGAGCCCTGGTGGGCAGGGGTGGCTCCATGGTGACTGTGCCCATGTCTCAGCAGCCAAGAAACCGGTGTCCCCCTACAGCGGCTACAACGGGCAGCTGCTGACCAGCGTGTACCAGCCCACCGAGATGGCTCTGATGCACAAGGGAACGGTGAGTGTGACACCAGGTGGCACCAGGGGTGGCCACATCCTGCCGAGCTTCCAACCGGAGCAGCCGGGATGGGGGACAGGGTGGGAGGTGGGGGTGGGCTCCCATGAGCCCTGTGCCCCAATGGCTGCTGTAACAGGGTGGGCACGCTCTGAGCCTGCCCTGAGACCCTGCGGGGCCGGGGCTGTGCCCAGTGCTGTGACATTCCCCTTGTCTGTCCCTCAGAGTGAAGGTCCCTACGACGTGATCCTGCCCCGCGCCTCCACCAGCCCAGTGCCGGGCAGTGCCAGCTCCACGCTCCGTGCCGAGGACGCCTTTGCGGCACAGGCCCGGCACGCCGGGATCCCACGGGACACCCGGGGCTGCCAGGTGGGTGAATGGCAACGGGCACCCAGCCACGGCGGGGACAAAGTCTGTCTGCCATGGTGATGGCTCTGCCCAGCGCCCAGAGCCCCTCTGGCAGGTCAGGGTGCACGTGGCACTGGTGTGGCACCCACGGTCCATGGTGCCATCGCTGTGCCACTCCAGTGCCACCCTGCTGTGCCCGCAGGTGCAGTCCCCGTACAGCAGGAACCGGTGGTGAAGCCCCTCGTGCCGCAGCTCCCGCCGCACTGGCACAGCCCCTCCGTCCTGCTCCCGAGGGCTCGCCCAGCCTCATCCCGCCCTGACGTGTGACTCCCACCCTGCTGGCAGCCAGAGCCACTTCCTGACAATGGGATGCCCGGATACGGTCCCAGAGCCAACGCTCCCACCTGCCCGTCCCACATGGCCATGGCACCTGCAACTGCCAGCTCTGCCTGGACCCCCAGCCTGCCTCAAGGACTGGCTCCCATGGGGACACCCCAAGTTGTGCCCTCACTGCCTTCATGACGCACAGACCTCGTCCCCTCCGGGCCATGGACCTTCTGAAACCAGGGAGCTGGTGGGACCCCCCCCACCAGGGCACCCCCAGCTCTGCACTGACCCCACCAGCCCTGGGGACCCTGAGCTGAGCTGGCCCCCCTGGCACGAGGGGACCCATTGCTGGGGAAGGGGGTCTAATGTGGGTCCGGGGGAATCAGTGCCTTGCTGGGGTTGGGGACTCGCAGCTCCAGCCGCCCTGTCGGTGCCTTCCCCCCGCGGGGCTCGGGGAGGAGCTGTGCCCCTCGCCCTCCCTGGGGCTTCCTCTGTCGTTTGCCCTCTTCCTCATTTTTTTCAGGTCACCCCAATAAAAAAGGTGGTTTTTCCTACGGTGCTGTCACAGGGCCCTCGACACCCCCAGCTCTCCCAGATGGGGCGGCTGGGCCGGGATCCCGTGGGCAGATGGGCTGCCGGGCGGGGGGCAGCGCGGCCCGGAGGACGTGCCAAGGTCGGGGCGGTTTTGCCGCTCCGATTGCCTTCCCCTCCGCACCATTCCCCTCCTCCGGGCAGGAAGCCTGCGGCCAGCAGGGCCATGAATTATTCAGGGCTGGAATGGCTCCGTGGGGGCAGGCGGGTGACCTGCTCTCCTTGAGCCGGAGCCGGGATGGCGGTGGAGGGGCTGCCAGCGGGCACATGTGCCCTGCACGGTGCCCACACGAGGGGGACACAGCGGGAGCGTGACACGTGCCATGTCCCCACTGTGCCCTTGGCCGGCTCACACCCACGCTCCTGGCTCTGGGGAAACAGCTGTGGGAGCCGAGTGTTTGCAGTGGGATGTGGCTGTGCCCCCACAGGGCAAACACGTCACCCGTGTTTACCTGGCGCCGGGTGGCAGCGGGGACATCGCCCAGCAGCACCAGGCACTCGGCGTCCCCAGGGCCACCATCACCTCCCCGCAGCCCCTGGCACCGCATGGCACAGCAAAGGCACATCCACCTTCCTGGGGGCACAGAGGTGACACCCCGGGGCTGGCAGAGCCCCCCAACCAGCAGGGTGTGAAGGGCTGTCCCCGCTCGGCGCTGGCAGGGCACAGCAGAGCTGCGGTGGCTCCGCCGCCGTGCCCAGCCCCTCCGGAAGCGCAGGATCCCACCGGTGCCGCCAGCTCCGGCCGCAGCGCGGGGCCAGCCCCGCTCCAACAGGCACCGCTTTGTGCCGGTGGGGCCGCGAACAGCAGGGCCTTTGTGCGGGCAGGTGAGGGGCAGACACGGCTGTGCCGCGCCCGGAGCGGCCCCGGAGCCTTCCCGGGGCCCAGAGCCGGGGACACCGCACGGACGGGGCAGGTGGCAGCACAGCTGGCACCAGGTCAGCGTGTCCCAGGGGTCTGCCAGGGCCGGGCGGGGACACAGGCAGTGCTGCCGAGGGCAGGGCAGGGGTGGTGTGGCTGCAGAGCAGGGGCTCAGCAGTGTCACGAGCGGGGACAACACAGGAAAGTGACGCCGTGCAGGTGAGTCCTGTGGGATGCTCCATGTCCTCAGCACTGCCTCGCTTTGTTCCCACTGGGAACTGCAGCTGGAGGGGTCATGGCCAGGCACTGGGATCTCCTCAAGGCTGAGCAACCAGGGGCCTGCCCTCACCAGAGCCCTGCCAGGACCAGCCTGTGGTGACAGTGACATGCCTGGCACTGCCATCTGCCAGCAGAGCAGTGTCCCTAAGGCATCTGGGCAGGGTGGGAGCACAGACACACTCATCCATCAGCTCCCACTGGCACTTTTACTCCAAGCAGGTCCATGGCACAGCAGGGACCCCACTGTGGTGCCAAGCCTGGGCTGTGGGGAGTCCCAGGGCTCAGCAGTGGAACAAGAGCATCACAACAATGTCCCCTTCAAGTCCTGGGGTCCCTGCAGAGGGAGCAGGAATGTGCAGTCCCTCCAGGTGGGCTCAGCCTGGCACCCTGTGCCCGGCCTGGGAATGCTCCCGCTGGAGCTGTTTCCGCCTCTGGATGTCCCTGTAGGCCTGGATGACCCGCGCCCGCTCCTCCTCCACGATGCGCCGGCGAGCCATCGACATCACCGGGGACACTGGGGACACTGGGGACACTGGGGACAGCTGGCTCTGGCCCAGCCGAGGCGTCAGCAGGAGCCGCTTCCGTCCAGCCTGTGGGCAGAGATGGGACAGCTCAGGGGGCAGACACTGGGACTGCACCCCAAGGAGCTGTCACGGGGCCACCGAGGCCAGCCCAGCCCTGCCGGTACCCAGGGGTGGGTGGCACTGCCCCCCAGAGCTCACCTGCTCGGCGGGACCCTGTCCCCGGGGCCGTGAGGTGATGGTGGGTGGCTGTGTCACCACCTCCCCAAACGCCACCGTGTCTGCAAGGGACAGAGCCAAGAGCCACAGTCAGGTGGGAGCTCCAGCTCCCCCCACCCCTCCGTGTGCCAAACCCCCGGGGCTGAGGGTCACTCCAGCCCCACCTTGGAACAGGCTCTTCTCCAGCATGGCCTCCTTCTTCTCCTCCTTCTTCTTCCGAGCTTTTTCCAGCTTCTTTTTCTGAAACCTGAACAGCCTCGTTATGGCTGGGGCTCAGGAGCAGACAGGGGGTCCCTTCCCCACAGGAGCCCCCCAGGGCCCACAGCTGCCCCCCCAGGAGGGTGAACCAGGCTTGTGGCTCCATTCCCAGAGATCCAGCTCCATGGGAGGGCACTCACAGCCTGCCACCTGCCCCAGCAGCCAGAACCGGGCAGGGGAACAGCCATGGCCTTGCTCTCACTCTCTTTTCCTCTGGGACTTTTCCGGAGCCGTGTCCTCCCTCTCAGGCTCCCGCTGGAGCTGGTTCTCGGCGAGGAAGAGGACGCGCTGCACCTCCTGCTCCATGCGGCAGAAATAGGAGCGTTCCGACTCCCCCTTCCCCCGCCGGAACCGGGGGGTGTGTCCCGGGGCCTCGGGGCCCTTGGAGCCCTTGGGCTTCTGCTGCTGCTTCTTCTCTAGGAGAGACGGGTGACATTACTGCAGTGACAACACTCTGGGGTCCCTGCAGGTGCCAGCGCAGGGCTGGGACGTCACCAGAGGGAGGAGGATGTCCCATGGCAGGATCCAGCTGTGCCATGGGCTGCGGGGCCACCTGCTCGGGCCACCTCCGTGTCCCACCTGCCACCTGCCTCCTCCCGGGCTCCGGGCGCTTCATGGCCTCGCGGCTCCGCATGAGCTCCCGCAGGCGGAACGGGATCTCCTGCTCCTCGGGGTGCTTGGGCTTCAGGTTGTCCACCTTCCCCTCCTTCCTGCAGGGAAGGAGCACAGAGAGAGGGGGAAGCACCGGGAACTGGATGCTGGGACACCGGGACACGATCCAACCTCCCGGAGTGGGACCCCCAGTTGCACCACCAGACCCCGCGTGGGTCCAGGTCCCAAACCGGGAGCGAGCCAGGCCCTATCCCGATCGGATCCCGCGGGCACTGACCTGCTGCGCCGCGGGACAGCCTGTCCATGTTCCGATCTCGGTCCCGCTTTCTGTCCTGGTTTCTGTCCCGGGCCCGTCTTCTGTCCCTGTCCTGGTCCCGGCTTGTGTCCCTGTTTCTGTCCCGCTCCTGGTCTCTGTCCCTCTTTCGGTCCCGCTCCTGGTCTCTGTCCCTGTTTCGGTCCCTGTTTCGGTCCCGGTCCCGGTCCCCGGGCCATGTTTCAGCCGCTGCTCATGTGCCCGCTCCGCCGCCACTTCCGGATTCTCGGCCCCGCCCCTCTTCCTCATTGGCCTCTCCAACGCCGCAAGTCCCGCCCCATTGGCCGTACCGAGCTGCCATTGGCTGTGCGCGCTGTCACTCAGGCAGGGGGCGGGGCCGGGCGGATGTTGCTGCGGGGGACGCGGGGCCTGGCGGGGACGAGGCGGGCGGTGAGCGGGGACAGGGGGGGACAGAGGGGGACAACGGGGGACAGCGGGG
>JAWWEV010000044.1:1096610-1128698 GCA_035583235.1 Hafferia zeledoni | reverse complement strand
GCAGGTGGACCGGGAACCGAGGGGGACAAGGGGGTGTTGGGCTGTGGGGGCTGCGGGAAGGGCAGGGGGTGCTAGAATAGGGTTGGGGACTGGAGAGGAGAGGGAAGGGGATCTGGGGGTGCTGGGGAGGGAGTGGGAGTGCTGGGGATGGGGGAGAGGGTATGGGAGTGCTGAGGGGACAGGGGGAGCTGCTGGAGGGGTGGTGGTGGTGGGAGGGGGTTCTGTAGCTGAGTTGGGGGCACAAAAGCCAGAGCTGCCCCCTCTGTGTGTCCCCAGACTGGCATCAGCAGCTGTGTCTTGTTCCTGCAGCCCCCAGGCAGTGCCAGGGGGGTGCCCAGAGAGGGGACCCTGTGCCCCCACCCCGCCAACACCTGCAGCCTCCGGGAGCGCTCGGACAGCCCGGGAAAGGCCGGCGGCTCCTCGGGCAGCCCAGGGAGCGAGAGCAGCACAGCCCCCCCCAGGGGCAATGGGGGAGTCGCTCCTGCAGCCCCCCCGGTGCCCCCCCCGCCCACCCACTGCTGCGGGACCGGCTGCCCCCGCTGTGTGTGGGTGGGGTACGTGGAGGAGCTGCTGGAGCGGCACCGCGATGGGGGGGCCCAGGCCCTGGCGGCCGTGGAGCAGCACGTGGAGGACGAGAACATCAAGATGATCCTCAGGATGGAGATCAGGCTGCGCTCCAAGAAGGACTGAGCCACCCCCGGGATCCCCAAACTGGCAGGGGATACCCCTGGAGCCCCCACTCCAGGCGGGGTGGTGGGATCTGGGCCTGGGTTATTTATAGAGTTTATTTGTGTGTGCTGAGCGCGGGATCCCAGGGGTGTCACTCGAGGCCGTGTCACCTCCCAGTCTCAGAGGATCCTGCCCTTGGGGACAGGCAGCAGCTCAGGCCTGTCCTAAGCCTCGGATTTCCCTGGAGGTGGATGCTGCTCCAACCTGGGATGACAAATCCCTGCCAAGGGCAGGCTGGGGCAGCCCCTCACACCCAGCCCTCCTCCTCCTCGTGCTCCTGGCTGGAATTTAAGCACCTTGGGGGGGTTTTAAGCCAGACCCCTGCCCATAATCCTCTTAGGGCCTTCTCCATGGGAAGGGCCCGTGAGGGGCAGCGTGTGGCCCTGAGCACGTGGGAAGCAGCAGCCTCACTGTCCTTGTCCCTGATGTTACATCCTGCTCTCCATGGTGCCTTTTCTTCCTTTCCCTCTGCCTGCATCTTCAAACACCATGAACTTGGCCCACCAAACCAGCCCACCCCATTCTGAGGGACTCACACCCATTGGGACCCCCCAGTCATCTCAGGATGAGCTTTCCAAGGAGCCACCAAGCCCCTGAGTGTCACTCACTAACGAACCCAAATTAACAGCTGGGCCCTGCTCTCTGCCAGAGGAGTAGCTGGTTCTCCATGGAAAACACTCCTGGATCCCCACTAATCCTGGAGCACAACTAATTGTAATTAGTGGGGGGGGCTGAAGTTCAATTAAAGTGTGCTGAGATTATTCTGTTTCTAATTGCTTTAGTGCTGGATTAGGGGAGCTTTGGAGCGACACTGGCCGTGGGCAGGGGCTGCCAGACCCTCTGCAGCTGGATCTGGGGTGGCAAAGGCAGGGATGGTGCTGGGAGGGCACCCCCTGTGCCAGGCCCCCCACCTGGGCTGGAAGGAGGGCTGGAATGGGGGTCCCATCCTCCTGCTGGGATCAAGGGGTGCTGAAGGAACCTCTGTGGGAATGGGGGATCCCCCAGGAGAAGGAGGCAGGATCACCCTGTGTGGGATCTGCTGCCCATCTGGACACTGGGTCTGTCCCAGCAGGACTAATCCCGACACCCCCTCCCCACCCAGAGCGGGGGAAGGACACCGGATTACCCCTTGGGAGAGAAGGGAGATAAATAATCCTATTACCCCTGGGCAGGATAAATCTCCCTCCCAAAGAGCCCCCCAGAGCATCTCCAGGCTGTGGGACAGAGGGAGCAGCACTGGCCGTGGGATCTGTGGGACTGTGTGAGTCGGGGGGTCCAGGGATGGGTTGGGAAGGGATGGGACAGGATGGAACTTGGGGTTGCTGTGCTGCTATTCCTTCATTCAGGAACATCTCCCTGGGTCGGACCCTCCTTCCCAGGCCTGTGCAGTGGGGCTGAACCCCTCATGCTGCTGCTGGGTCTTCCACTGCAGAATTCCCACTCCCTTGTGCCATCCCCTGCCCAGCCTGGGGTGCCCACCACCCCAAACCACACTCCTGCCCCTGGGGTGAGATGTGGGGGATGTCTGAGCAGTGCCATGAGGGGTCCCAGGTGTCACATCCATGCTGGGGTTGGGGTGCACAGGATGAAGGAACAGCCCCAGGGGGTGGCTGCAGGTCTGGTGCCCCCCAGGATGCCCTTTCCTGCCTTTGGAGAAAGAGGGTTAGTGGGGTGGGCTGGGCTGAGCCAGCACTGAGGGGAGTGGGCTCCACAGAGCCAGAAGGGCACAGGGTGGGAGGAGAAGCTGGTGCCCCCCATTCCCCTGCAGCAGGTGTGAGAGCTGCCCAGTGCCAGCGCCGGATCCACAGGGAACGCCGTGCCCAGGGCTGGCTGCCACCCCCCAGCCATGAGCCTGGAGCCCCCCAAGCTGGAGGTGAAATCGGCCACGAGGGTGACCGGGGGTCCCGCCACCCCCCGGAAGGGACCCCCCAAGTTCAAGCAGAGGCAGACAAGGCAGTTCAAAAGCAAACCCCCCAAAAAGGGGGTGCAGGGGTAAGTAGGGACAGGCCCCAGGGTGGGGGGACACAGCCTGGGGAGGGGGGGCTGCCTGGGGGTCACATCAGACACTCCCTCTCTCCCTGCAGGTTTGGTGACGACATCCCAGGCATGGAAGGGCTGGGAACAGGTATGGGGGTCCCATCCCTCTTTGGCAGTGGGGGGGTCACAGGCTGGGGGGGCCACCCTGCCACAACCTCTGTGCTCTGCTCTCCCCAGACATCACCGTCATCTGTCCCTGGGAGGCCTTCAGCCACCTGGAGCTGCACGAGCTGGCCCAGTATGGCATCATCTAGGCTGGGGGCAGGCCCCGGCCGAGGCTGGGACAGCTGCCCCGTAGTGCTGTGTAGGCAGAGGCTGCTCCACTCATGCAGTGGGGCTCTGCTTGGGAAAATTAAATCATTGAACCCAAACGAGCACAGGAGCTGTGTCATGATCCAGGGGGTGTGGGGAAAGTGTCTCCCCACAGCATGGGGGGATAAACAGAACAGAGCTGGGGTTCAGGCCTCTGACAAGGTTTGTTTTGGGCTGGACCAGCCCCCCATATGTCCCTAAATCTCTAACATCCCCTCACCCTTGGTGTCCCCATTCCAACAGCCACGATGTCCCCAAGCTCCCTCAGTGGCCACACTGGTGCTGATGGTGGGATGGACAGGACAGGGATGTGTTCAGGCATCTGACAAGGTTTATTTCAGGCTGGACAAGACCCCTCCAATATCCCAAACCCCCAATGCCCTCCCTCCCACACCCAGAAATCCACGATGTCCCCCAGTGCTGTCCAGTGCCCCGAGCACACCCACAGGGTAACCATGCCAGCAGGAGGAACAAGGACACAGATGGGTTCAGGATCCTGACAAGGTCTACTTTGGGCTGGACCCGCCCCCCCCACACCCCCAAACCCCCAGCCCCCCTCACCCCCACGCCCGGAAAGCCGCGGCATCCCTGAGCACCCTCAGTGCCAGGAGCGCACCCACGGCCTCCACCAGCACCAGGGCGGTGGCACCGGCGGTGATGGCACCGGCCTGGCCCCTCAGCCACGCTCCCAGTGCAGCCTCACAGCCCCCCACATGCACCACAGCCCCCGCCGCCGCCGGGCCCAGGGCCAGAGCCCCGAAGCCACACTGGGCGTTGGGCACGGGGCCGTCCTGGGGCGAGTCCTGGCAGCAGGAGCCGGGCACGCCGCACGCCTGCACCCCCGGGGAGCTGCAGTTGAAGTACCTGTGGGGTGGACACAGAGACATGTGGGTCCACACACATTTGGGGTACAGGGATGGGTCCCCCAGACATGGAGCTGGACACCAACCACGGGCCCTGGCTCATCCCTCTCTTTTCTGGATTGTTCTGGGGCTCCCACCACCCCAAAGATGATCCCACAGCACAGAACTCATATGGAATGGGGGGATTTTCAGCCCTGTGGCAGGGATGGGGTCCCACACAAGCAGGGGCTTCCCAGCCCTATGGTGGGGATGGGGTCCCCCATGATCAGGGATTTTCAGCCCCATAGTGGGGATGGGGGTCCCACATAAGCAGGGGGTTCCCAGCCCCATGGCAGGGATGGGGTCCCACCCCCAGAGGGTGTTCCCAGCCCTGTGGCCAGGATGGGGTCCCACACAAGCGGGGGTTCTAAACCTCATGGTGGGGATGGGATCCCACATGACCAGGGGTCCCCAGCCCTGTGGCAGGGATGGTCTCCCCCCAGCACACCCGCACGGCCCCGACTCACGGGTTGCTCTCCCAGTCGCGATAGGAGCCGAGCCCGCAGCACTGGAGGCTCCGCTGCACCTCGTCCATCAGGAACTGCAGGTCGGGGTCGTCCCGGTAGCGCAGGAGGCAGAGCAGCAGCAGGTCCCGCAGCAGGTCCCGCAGCCGCCGCCGCGCCAGCACCAGCAGGAGCCCCCCCAGCACCTGCAGCCCCCCGAGGGTCAGCAGGGCCCCCAGGACGAAGCGGAGCAGGCAGGGGCTGGCACGGAGGGCGCCCAGGCAGCCCGCCAGGGACACGGCGCTGGCCCCCAGCCCCCCCAGCACGAACAGCAGCATGGGGTCCGACCCAAGGGGCGCCTCAAGGTGCTGGGCAGCCTTGGCCAGCAGCCCCCAGACCCCCAGCGCCAGGAGCAGCAGCCCCAGCAGCAGGAAGAGCAGGTTCCAGAGGAAGGTCAGGCAGCGAACGCAGCGACTGAAGGGGCTCGGTCTGGGGGGGCACCACGGGCCGGGGTCCTGCTGGGTCATGTCCCTGCACGGCGGGTCACCATCATCATCCTCATCGGAGCAGGAGGAGCAGGGCAGCTCTGCCAGCCTGGACACCTGCACAGACAGGGGAGCCACTCACAGCCCCCTGAATATCCCTGTGTGCCCCTGTCCCCCAGAAACATCCCCCTGTCCCACAGCCCCCAAAACATCCCCGTGTCCCCCAAAAACATCCCCGTGTCCCACAGCCCCCCAAAAACATCCCCCTGTACCCCCAAAACATCCCCTTTTCCCCCTAACCCACAGCCCCCCAAAAGTATCCCCATGTCCACCTGTCCCCCAAAAGCGTCCCCCTGTCCCACAGACCCCCAAATGTCCCCAGCCCCCCAAATGTCCCCAGCCCCGGGGGTACCCGTGGCAGCAGCCGGGCTCTCTCCCCGCCGCGCCGGACCCCGCTGAGCTCCATGGCCGTGGCCCCGACCCTGGTCACACTCCCATCATGTGAGGGGCTGCGGGCGGGCTTAAATGGGGCTGCGGCTGCCGCCCCACAGCTGGCCACGATCCTCACAGCAGGGCCCGATTTCCCCCCGGCCCCCACAGCTGGACCCGACCCCTCCCCGCCCCACAGCACCGGGGGGACCCTCCGAGGGCACCGGGGAGGGGG
The DNA here is from genome assembly GCA_035583235.1 of Hafferia zeledoni. NCBI lineage: Eukaryota > Metazoa > Chordata > Aves > Passeriformes > Thamnophilidae > Hafferia > Hafferia zeledoni. The sequence goes on along the minus strand of JAWWEV010000044.1, from coordinate 1,123,126 downwards.
CTAGTGCGAGCGGAACTAAACAGCTATCGCTGTGTTGCGGGTGGGACATTTATTTCTGTAGCACCGAGGCAGCGCGGGGGACCATTATGGCGGTAACACCGAGGCGGCAGGGGGGCACTATTGCGGTTGCACACGGGGGTAGGAACCTTTGTGCGGCGGAACGCGCGCGCGGCGGGCGCAGGGCCGGCGGGGCCGAGCGCGGGGCGGGCCGGTCCCGGGAGGCGGCGGGGCCGGGCCGGGCCAGGAGGAGCCGGGAAGGGCCGGAGAGGGCCGGGAAGGGCCCGGGAGAAGCGGAGCGGGCCGGGCCGGGCCGGGCGTGCGCGGCGAGGCGAGCCCCGGGGCCTGCGGGCAGCGCCATGGCCGAGACGATCGTGAGTGCGGCCGGGGGAGGGGCGATGAGGCAGCAGATTCCTGCGGGGCCGGGACGGGGGCACCGGGCGGGGCCGGCGCTGTCCAGGCCGGGCAGCCCCCGCAGCGGGGCCGCGGGACGGTCCCGCGGGGTTTATTCCCCCCGTGATTTCCCCTCCGTGGTTTATTCCCCCGTGGTTCTCCCCCCGCCGTTCGGGGCCGGGACCCCCCCGGGGTCTCTCAGCCCGGGGGTGGGAGGGGGGGCCAGGGGCTGCTCGGGCCGGGGAGGGGCTCCCGGCGGGCTTGTGCCCGGGAGGGAAGTTGGGAGAGTGGGAAGGGGCTCCCGCGGGGTGGCGGCGGGACACGGGCGGCTCCCCGTGTGTCCCCCTGTGTCCCCCCCCATGACCCCCCCGTGTGTCCCCGTGTCCCCTCCCCGCACGCGCCGCCCCCTGCCCGTGTCCTCGTGTCCCCAGCGCGGCCGAACGGCCCCTCTAAACAGCTCTTGTCCCTCGGCGGCCGCTCCACCCCCTCGGACACCTTTATTTCCATTTGGCCCTCCCCGACCTGGACCCGAAGGGCTCCCCTGGCCTTTCCCCCCCCAGACCTGCCAGTTTTCCCGTCCCTGGCTCAGGTTTCCCGGGAGCAGCCCAAGCCTCTCCCCATCTCCTCATTACCAGGGCTCAGCCACGACCAGTGCAGTGCCCAGTAACACCAGTTGGGCCAGTGCCTGCGTGACTAACCCCCCCTGGGGAGCCCCGACCCCCCTCCTGGAGGTTTCATTGCAGCTCCCAGGGCAGAGCTTTGCCCAGGAGTGTTTTCCTTGGGGGAACTCCTGCCAGGAGCTTTGGGGTGATTCCCCCTCTCTGTGCTCACAGACACCACCCAGAGCTGCCCCCCGGGTGTTCCCAGGCCCTGTGGAGATGGGAGAGGAGGGAGGAGCAGGGGATGTGGGGCTGGGGGCTCAGGGGGGCTCTGTGTCCCCTCCCTGACTCAGTGTCCCCTCCCCAGATCATCCGTGTGCAGTCGCCAGAGGGAGTGAAGAGAATCACGGCCACCAAGAGAGAGACAGTGGCAACATTCCTGAAAAAGGTACCCCTGTGCCCCCTGTGCCCCCCCAGGGGCTGGGCAGGGCCCCCCTGGCTCTGCCCCATGGCAGGGCCGTGTTTGCCCTCACTGACAGCACGAGGGGCAGCATCCAGGTGGAAAAGACACACTTTTATTGGGGTAACTCCTGCTGTTCCAGAGGGAAAATAACAAATTTAAAGGAAAAAAGCTCCCTCAGTTTCTCTGTTGGGGTTTCCTGGGGTGGGAGATTTCCCAGGAAGGGATTTCCCAAGAAGGGCATCTGGGAATGGTGGCCCAGGGTTGGTCAAACCTGTGCTCTGTGGGTGGGATCCAGGCCTGGCTCAGCTGCTGGATTTGAGCTTGGAATGTCGTTTGGATGTGCTGTGAGTGCTGCTGGTTTTCCAGGCTGGGTTTGGAGAGAGCAGGGCAGGGATTGAGGGAGATGTTGGGCAGGATTTCCCCCCTGGCTGAGGGGACATTCCAGGTGGGGGTTGGCTGTGGGGTGATGCAGCTGCTCCGTGGTCAGTTTGCTCTTCAGGAATGAGCAGTTCTCCATTTCATTCCCTCCTGGAACTCCTCTGGAACCCCCAGGTTGGGGTTTCTTTGCTCCATGATGTTGCTGTCCCTGTGAGAGGGAGGGGAATGGGAACAGCCCCAAACCTGCTCTTTGTGAGTCATTTGCTTGGTTTGGAGTCCAGACCCAACGGCATTCCCTGCCAGCATTCCCACCTGGCCAGGAAAATTCCTGCTGGATGTCAGGGCTGGCTCAGGGACAGCCACAGCAGCCTCACCCAGGGAAGCAAAGGCTTGCAGGACCTCTGGAGCCTGTGCAGGACCAGCTGCTGCTTCCAGGGCTCAGGTTACCTGGGGCACTGCAGAACAATCGGCCTGGAAAACACTCCCTGCCAGGACAAAGGCACCTGGACCTGCCTGCTGGGCTGGGGAGGGCTCTGTGCTCTTGCTGAGCTGAACTCGAGACCTGTGGGGGTTTATTTTGTGCTGCAGAGTTTGCTTGGAAGGGAAAAGTGGTGGATTTCCCCCCCTGAGGTGGCTGTTTCATCCAAATCCAGGTCTCTCCTGCCTGTGCTGAGGATTTTAATGCTGGAATGTTCACCCAGGGGGTGGTGTTGGTGTTTAGGGGGACAGCTGGAATTAGGGAGGCATCAAATTGCTGCTTCTCTACTGGGATAAACCTGGACCTGCTCCAGAGAAACTCCAGAAGTGTCCAAGGAATAAGGGACTGGATAATCTTCCCTGTCCCTTGTACAACATCCAGGGAAAAGCACTAAAAAAGTGACTCAGGGTGGAATCGAGGTGGAATTAACTCCAACCTGTTGTTGATGTGTTGTGGGGTTTGTCTGCCCCAAAAATGGGATTCTGTGGCCTGAGGAGCAGGAGCTGATCCCTGGGAAAGGGTCCCATTCAAATCACAGCGGAGCTGACAGGAAAAAAAAACAGCTTTTCATGGCTTTGCTCATATGACAGTTCTTTGTGGCTCATCAGATTGTCCTGGGGGCATTCCCTGGTCCCAAAGCCACGGGGATTACTTTTGTTATTCAAAGTAAAGGCCACTGACTTCAGAATGTGGGGCAAAACTTGTCAAATGGAGAAACTTTGAGCACCATTTTTAACCTGATGATGGTTTCAAGTGGCCAAATGCACAAATTGTTATTGCTGGGGAGAGGTGTGGGACTGATCCCAAATAAATCAGCCTTAAACTGAGCAGGGCAAACCAGCCTGGGGGCTGAGAGGTGGCTGTTGAGGGGGTGGATTCCATGGGAGGGAGGAGGAAAGTGGGGAAACCAGAGAGAACAGCAGGGGGAGGTTGAGTGAAGCAGCTGGTTGGCAGGAGCAGAGCTGAGGGCAAAAGATCCACAGAGGTGAAGGTGTGGATTGAGGAATCCTGGTCCCAGGAGGGTGGGAATGACTTGGTGGTGTGACTGGAGCAAAAACCAGGGAGAACTGGGATAATGGAGAAGTTTCTCCCTCTAGTCCTGCAATGCTTGCCTGGATTTGGATAAAACTCTGCATTTGTGTGGTGTGAGGGAGAGACACACTCTGGTTGTTTAATTCCTGCTTTAATCCATTGCTTGTGTTTCCAGGTGTTCCCACGTCTGTCTGTTGTCCTGAGCTCAGAACTGGGGGTGGATTCAGCAGAATTCCTGCAGCAGAAGCTCCCTGGGATCAGCTCTGGCTCTGAGCCCCTCTCAGCCCTCAGGCACCTCACCCTTGTCCTTCTCCCCTCTCTTCCAGGTGGCCAAGGAATTTGGCTTTAGGAATAATGGCTTTTCCGTGTACACCAACAGGAACAGGACGGGGGAGATCACAGCAGCCCAGAACAAATCCCTCAACCTGCTCAAAATCAAGTGAGTCCTGATGGGAAGGGTTTGGCCACCGTGGGGGGCTCTGCTTGGAGCTTCCAAAATGGGCAGCAGTGGGAAAAACCACGTCCCAGCAGTGCTTCCAGCTGAGCCTCCCCAGGGCTGGGGAGGGAGGAGGACCTTGGTGGCCCTGGGGGGTCACAGGGCACAGGGGAGGTGGCAGCTGCTCCTGGGGTCACTCCTTGTGCTGTCTCTGCTGTGGGGAGGCTTTTCCTGGCTTTTCCTCCTGCATTTCTCCATAGACTTTTTGCCTTTTTCTCTATCTTTTCCCCTCAATTTTGCCTCCTGGTGGAAGGATTTGCTTTTATAGTGGCAAATGACCAGAGCAGCAGGAAGAGGTGGCTGATGGAACAGCTTCCAGCTGGTCAGGTTACAGCTGGGACACCCTCCATGCTCCTCCCCGTTTCCAGAGGTCGGCTGCCCATTGGGAAGCAGCTCCAGCTCCCCTGTGCTGTTTCCCCCCCTGCAGGCACGGGGACATGCTGTTCCTGTACCCCCTGAGCCAGGCTGGCCCCTCCTCAGAGACCATGGACACCTCTGGCTCCCAAAACCCACGGCCTGGGGGGGCCCCCCAGGTGGTGGAGGACGAGATCGACCAGTACCTCATCAAGCAGGATGGGAAGATCTACCGGAACCGAGACCAGCAGCTGTGAGTGGGGGGTGTTCCTGCTGTACCCACAGCCTGGAGTGTCATATCTGAGCCCAGCAGCCAGAAAATGTCCCAGCCAGGAGCACTCAGTGCCTTCAGATCCAGCCATTCCTCATAAGGGGGTGTAGGGAATGAGTGGGAGTATCCAGTGGCAGAGCCGTGGAAACGGGACTTGGGTCTCCCCCTGTTTAGTTTTTGGCTTCCCTTCTATCATGTGCTTTTTTCTGACCTTTGTGAGACCAGGAAGTCTCTTTTGCTCACAAAAATGCACCAAAGTCCAAGTCCCCAAAGCTCCTTCATGCAGGAGGTTTCAGGAAACAAAGCAGCTTTTGTTTGTGTCAAAATAACTCAGCAATGAGTTAAACCCACCCAAAATCTGCAGTGGGGCTGCTAAAACATCCTCTGGGGGCTGGGGGTTTATTGCTCAGCATCCTTGTCCCAGTTGGGTCCCAGCTGTGCCCTTGGGGCTGGAACCTCCTGGAAAGAGACTCCTGAAAGGGCTTGGGGGGAAAATATAAAGGCAGCCAGGAATTCTTGTTAAAACAGGACCATCTGCCCTTCCCTGTGGTGTTGTCCCCCATAAGGTTTATCCTCAGTGCTGCAGCACCAGGGAAGTTTGTGGAAAATCCTCTCTGACCTTCCCAGGCTGCCCATGAGTGATGGGATGTCACATTATTGAAGCAATAAAGACAAGCCCCACCACTCTGTGGGGAAAACATTGTCTTGAGCTTGCCCACATTTTCAGGGAATCAATGAGGTTGTTCCCAGCAGGGAGCTGAGGGCCAGGGCTGGGTATTGAGGATAAAAGGAGGTGTCTGGGCTTGTTCCTGGGTTTGGGAGCACGGATCAATCTCAAGTGAAGGATGCTGAGTCCATTAGCAGCATTTAGGGCTCCTTTCTGTACATTATCTGCCACAAAACCTCCTTAAAATCAATCCTGCAACTGGATCCCATCCATTACCTTCACCAGCCAAGCTCCAGAGCCCTTCCTTTGGAAAGCAGCACTGACTTAGTGCTGGGGGGATTTTAGTGTTGGTTTAGGGGTTTTTTAAAACAATGATGGTTTCCCCTCTAACTCTGCCCAGCAGGGTTTATCTGCCTGATAAACACACACCAGCCTGGTTGTTCCAGCCCATCCTCCAGTGCCTGATAAAGGGGGAATGTTTTGGGTGATTTTTGTGCAAACCTGCCCTGCCACGTGGCCTGAAAATTCTTAGAATTTGGAGGGTTTGAATTTTTTGAACTTGAAGGGTTGTAAAACCTGACATGGATTCAGGTGGGTTTGGGGACAGCAGAGCCCCTTCCCAGGGGCATAAGGAGGGTTTGATCTTGACCTGAGACTGTCAGGTTTAACTTCAAGCTGTTGCCATCTCTTTATGTGAAATTATCTTGGGATGGCCAAGATAGTTCATGTCCAATTCATCAGGAATTGCAGTGATAGGACAAGGAGGGATGGGCTCAAACTGAAAGAGGGGAAATTTAGGTTAGATATTGGGAGGAAATCCTTCCCTGGGAGGGTGGGCAGGCCCTGGGACAAGTTGCCCAGAGGAGCTGTGGCTGCCCCATCCCTGGGAGTGTTCAGTGCCAGGTTGGATGGAGCTTGGAGCAACCTGGGATAGTGGAAGGTGTCATTGGTATGGGCTTTAAGTTTCCTTCCAACCCAAAGCATTCCATGACTCTGTGACCCCTCTGACATTCCCTGGGGAGTGGAGAGTTGCTCAGAACTCATGTAGATCTTCACACTCGAGAGCAACTCCTGCAGTCTGATTTTTCCTTTTTTAATTAAGATCTAACCCCACTTCAGTTCCCATATTAGATGAGATTTAACCCCCTTTCTCTCTCTCCCTGCCCAGGTGTCGCCATGGCCCTCTGGGGAAATGTGTGCACTGTGTCCCACTGGAGGTAAGAGCCCCAGGAAGGGGCTACAAACTCACACCAGTTTCTCCCAGTATGAACCCTTTTCCTAGGATTGGAACCCTTTTCCAGGCTGGAATTCAGCTGAGCACTGCCAGAGCACTGCTCTGGGATCACTAAAGCTCAAGGCCTTGGTGCCCCTGGGTTTATCCTGGTTAGTGATGTTTCTCTGCAATAATGAGTTTAACAGAAAGTGCTTTAAAATAGCTCCATTTTTCCTGCCTCTTCATTTCTTCCTGGATGTTCTTGTTTCATCCCCTCTCTCCTGGATCCCAGCACTTCCCAGTTCAACCAGCTGCCACAGAGAAGCTGTGACTGCCCTGCCCCTGGGAGTGTCCAAGGCCAGGTTGGACTTGGAGCAACCTGATCTATGGAAGGTGTCCCTGCCTGTGGGAGAGGGTGGGACTGGATGAGCTTTAAGGTCCCTCCCAACCCAAACTTTTCCATGTTTCCATGATAATTCAGCCTGAAGCAGCTTCAGCCCCCAAACATGCTGGTCTGTGTAATTTATGGCATGAAGCAGCAGCCTCCCCCCAGAGGTGATCCTGGCTGTTCCAGGATGGCTGTTCCCCACGGCTGGAAGTGCTCTGGGAGCCCTTGGAGCAGCTGGCTCCTTGTTTGTTGTTGGATATTGAAAGGAAAAGGCTTTTTGCCTTTGAGGCACATCCTGATTTGTGGAGCCAATCTGTTCCCAGAGCAGGAGGCGACCATAAAACTCACCCTTGTGAAGCTCCACTGTTTGTATCCCAGTAGTAGCTGCCTTGAAAATGAGCCTAAATTTCCTTGATTGCTTCCACATTGGTGGTGTTGACTGTGGAACATCCATTTGCTGAGTGATCAGGGTGTTATCAGACAGGTGCCTGACCTGGCCGTGCTCTGTGTGGTGTTTTGGCAGCCGTTCGATGAGGATTATTTGAACCATCTGGAGCCTCCTGTGAAGCACATGTCCTTCCATGCCTACATCAGGAAGCTGACTGGAGGGGCAGACAAGTAAGGAAATCTCGGGGTTTAAGGGAATCTGGTTGGAGCTTCTTTTTCTCAAACACGAATGAAAGTGCAGACAGATCTCAGTGTGGGATACAAGGACTGAATGGCAAACTGAGGAGGGAACAGCATGGTAAAAAAAAACAGGGAAAAGTAAAAGGCAGGAAAAAATTAAATCTGGCTTTTTATTTTAGGAGTTTTATTATTTTGCTGTTTCTCCTTTTCTGTGGCAATGTAATTGCTTCCAGGAAACACTCCTGATGGGAGGAGAAGGCCAGATGGAAGGAAAGAGGTTCCCTAATTACACCAAGCTCCAAGCCTGGGTTTCAAACCTCGTGGAGATGAGTTACACAGAGGTGTAACCTCCTCCCTCCTATTCCTAAATACCATTGGGATTTTTTAAATCTCTCTGGGAGATACAGCTCCAGTCCATAGTACTTCCCTCTGAAGGGAACTTCCCTTTCCAGGAAGCCTCACGAACATGAAAGGAGCTCTGATGTGCCTGAGTGCTACAACCTGTTACTCCCCACATGCTCCATAAATTATTGCTCCAAAAGCATTTGCTGTGGTAACAGCAGCCTTTTCTTCTCCCTGCTTTCTTCTCTTCCCGGATTTTCTCCTCCCCACTTTCCCTTCTGCCCTCCTCTTCCCCCCTCACCCAGGGGGAAGTTTGTAGCCCTGGAGAACATCAGCTGTAAGATCAAGTCAGGGTGTGAGGGACACCCTCCCTGGCCAGAGGGGATCTGCACCAAGTGCCAGCCCAGCGCCATCACCCTCAACAGACAGGTGAGACAGAGCTCTCAGGACCTCAGAGGGGCCTTGGCTTTCATTTTGGGAAGGGTGACTTCCAGAACAGCCAGCCTGGAGCACAGAGCCTCCAGGTGTCAGGGAAATCCTGTCCAGCTCTTCAGGCCTTGAAAAAAGGGCTCCAAAATGTCCTGGGCCAGCAGTTTCCTCCCAGTGTGAGGACTAAGCTGGCACCAGTAGATCCTCCTGTTCTTCCTCAGAGGATCCAAAATGCCCCTCAGTTCTTGTTTCCTCTTACATTTCAGTGTCATTTTACCCACAAAGGCTCTTGGGGTGAAGGTCCCAGTAGAGACCCCCAGGTGCTGGGGGTGCTCAGCCCATGCCACGCTGCAGCCCGTGGTGGGATGAGCTGGGCAGGGAGCAGAGCTGAGGGGTGGGAGCTGAGGGAGGGCAGAGGGAGGGAGCCCCAGCCTCCCACAGCCCTGTCCCGCTCCAGAGGGTGGTGTGAGTCCTGGGAAGGCACCGGAGCCAGCAGAGGACGGCCTGACGCTTGAACTTTGTCAAACAGAAATACAGGCATGTTGACAACATCATGTTTGAGAACCACACAATTGCAGATCGCTTCCTAGACTTCTGGAGGAAGACAGGGAACCAGCACCTGGGCTACCTGTACGGCCGCTACACGGAGCACAAAGACATCCCACTCGGCATCCGGGCGGAGGTGGCAGCCATCTATGAACCCCCCCAGGTGAGCCCCACCTGCTCCTGCTGGCCCCTCACAGCCAGGGAACACAGGAATACCTTCTGGGTTTGGGACATTCCGCTCATGGTTTCCACCTGCAGCTCCACAGGGATAACTCTTCAGGGAAAAAGATGATGGGATTTATGTCCTTTACGTCACCATCAGCTGCTGCCACTGAAAGAATTTTAAACCCAGATTTGCTTTTTGGTTTTCCTCCTTTATTCCGTATTATTTATATTATTTTATATTATATTTTTATAATACTATATATTATATATAATATGAATTATATATAATGAATTATATATTATATATAATATATATTATTATATAATAAGAATATTATATAGTATTAATTATGTCTACTATTGCATTGTTAATATTTATTTTGTATATTTTATTAATATATTGTTTTATATTTTTTATTGACTTCTTTGTTTTAATGTTTTTATATTGCTCTGTGTTCAAATTATTTAAATCCAAGCTGACTTAAAAGGGGGTTTCACTTTTCACCCTCCCTTGTCTCCTGGATTTCCAACAAATTCTGTGCTAGGAAAAAGCAGTTGCAGCCCTTGCTTCAATTTCTTACCAACTCTCTGGGAAAATTTAAGCAGCTTAGTTAGTTAGATTGAAATGTGAATGGTTTGAATACAGAGCAGTGGAGGCTGAGGGTGAGCTGGGCAGGAGTCCCCACTAGATGGGGCACGGCACCGCTTGGCTCCTCACCGTCTGAGCCCTCCTCCTGTGCCTCCTGTATCCTGGTGATTCCTGCGGCACTGCCAGAGTGAAACCCAACAGATTGTCAGTGGAAAAGAAACAAATGGATCTCTGGGAGTGTGTGTGGGAGTTGCAAGGGGAGGGCTGTGGGTGACACCTGTCAGTGATGATGCCAGAGGGGAAGCCCAGGCTCTGCTCCCATCCTCTGCCTCACTCCCACAGTGCTGTGCTGGGTTTTGTCCTGTTCTCTCTCACTGATGAGTGTCTCTGTGCTGCAGATCGGGACACAGAACAGCCTGGAGATCCTGGAGGATCCAAAAGCCGAGGTCGTGGATGAGATCGCGGCAAAGCTCGGCCTGAGAAAGGTCAGGATGTGTTGGGTCTTGCGTGTCTGTGCGTGGCAGGGAAGGACGTCAGCAGTTCTCTCCAGCTCCATGGAGTTAGCCAAGACCTTTTGGGTTACCTGAATCTCTCTTTAAGTGTCAGCAGCTGTTACATTTTTAGGTATGAAACCCCAACCCAGAGGGTTTTCCTGAGCACAGGCCCCTCACAGGGCAGTGCACCTGCAGTCCGAGTCATGAGGGACATCAAAGGCTGGAGTAAAGCAGCAGAAACACCATTTTCCCTTTCCTTCTCCTCATACAGGAGCTGTTCCTGGGAGCATCTCCCAGGCAAGTGCTAATTGGCCACAGATGGAGCTGCAGTTGTCTCCATGTTCCATTTCCAGGAGCAGGGGCTCCCCTTGGATTTTGTTTGCCTCCATGGGGTGCCTTGGTGCTGTAGGGAGTCAGTTGTGTGTTGGTTTAGTGGTGCAGGTCCCCCTCAGTTCCATCCTGCCAGTCATCCCATCAGGACCCACTGGTTTCCTGACATCCCTCAAACCTGCACTGATGTTTTCTGGTTTGGGAGCAGTGTTGGTATGGTGGGAATGCCAGGAATGGGATGTACACAAACAAGATTTGACTTGCTAAAGAAAACACGACTGGGAGAAGGCTCAGAGCAGACTGTAAACATCTGTGGGGAGGGCTTTGTTCTCCCAGATAAGATCTCACCCCTCGCCAGAGGCTGGAGCAAGACTTCTGTGTGTTTTATTTGTTTCCATGTTTTCCCTCCGCTTCTCCCATCAGATATTTTTAATCCACGAGACTTAACATGTCACAGAGTGCTGTCTGCAGGGTTGGGCTGTCTGGGCTGTGCAGGGAGCTCTGCCTGGGGAGGGTGAACACTGTGGGAGCTGGGATTGGCACAGGGGTGGAGAGGGTTCATCCTGAGATGTGTGTGTACACATGGCACTCGTGTGTGGAGGGGTTACACACTCCAGGCATGTGTGTTTGTGTACATGCACACACCGTGGGCAACCACAGAAAGCAGGAATGTATGTTGTGGACTGGGACAGATTCCAGTTTGGAATGAATCACACTCCAGTATGAGCTCTCTCCCTAACCAGTGCCTGTGAGGTTCAAAGTGGGATCATGTGAGGTTCAAACTGGGAGCACGTGAGCTGCTCCGAGCGCTCCGCAGGAATTGCTTTCTGCTGGGGGTGGGAGGCACAGAGGCCCCTGCAGCCTCCAGATCTTTCCATGAAAAGTATTCCATAGTGAAACACAACACTGCAGGTGCCCTGGCTGGCCAGCTGGCATGCTGCTGCTCCTGGAAACGGAATTCTAAGAGCCCAGCACAGCTGGGAGAGCCATTCCCTGCAGGCAGCATGCACAGGGCTGAGAGGAGCCAAGAACATCGTGTCCTGTGAGCTGAAAATGTATAAGCTCTTCTGGTTTCCTTTAGGTTTCTTTTTTTTTGTCCCTTTTTTCCTTAAAGCAACGTTCTCCATCCCCCTTTGCAGGTGGGCTGGATATTCACTGACCTGGTCTCTGAAGACACACGGAAAGGGACTGTTCGATACAGCAGGAACAAGGTGAGATCCAGGTGTGACCCAGCTGGTTCCAGCTGCTGAGCCAGGCCAGGGCAGGGGGGCAGGTGACACGGGAATTCTGAAATGGGGTTTTTCAGGCTCTTCTAAAGGAAAGGGAGCTTGAACCCTTCAACCTGTTTGGCATTGAGCTGTTGGGAGAGCAGTCAGAGCTGTCTGCAGGCCCTCACCCCTCTGCTTTAAGGAAATTATGCTCAGGGAATGTTTGGGGTTGGAAGGGACTTTAAACCCCATCTAGTCCACACCTCAGCCATTCACCAGCCCAGGTTGATCCAAGCCCTGTCCAACCTGGCCTTGGACAGTTCCAGGGGTGGAACAGCCACAGCTTCTCTGGGCAGCTGTGCCAGGGCCTGCCCACCCTCACAGGGAAGAATTTCCTCCCACTATCCCATCTAACCCTGCCCTTTTTAGGGCTAAGAAAACTCCGTGGAGTGGAGGGAGGGGGGAGGTGTGAGGTGCAAACCCAGTGAGCCAGAGTGACTCAGGATGTTCCCATGGGCTGGGCTTTGTGACACATACGTGGCTCAAACTTCGACCTCCTCAGCTTCCTGTGCTTGTAAACCCAGTGATATCCATATTTGGAAAGTGAAACTTCAGTTAACCAAAAAAAAGGTGTGTAAATGTGGGTGGGACTCTGCGTGGGACAGTCCTGAGCCAGCTCAGGGCTGGGGAGCTGACAGGTCACATTCTTGTGCAGCAGCTTTCCACGAAAGTACTTTTTCCTGGGGTGTTGGTCGTTTTCCTTGGCTGCAGCCCAGGGAAATAGGTCTGGGCTACATCACACTGTCCCTTTGCTGACTGGAGTCCGTGCTGTCCCCTCAGGACACGTATTACCTGAGTGCAGAGGAGTGCATCACAGCTGGCAACTTCCAGAACCAGCAGCCCAACATCTGTCGCCTCTCCCCAGATGGGCATTTTGGATCCAAGTTTGTCACAGTTGTGGCTACAGGTATAAACTGGCCCCAGCTCTCTGAATTGCACCTGAATTACTTGTTGTCAGTAGAAGAATATGCCAAAAATCACACGTCCTGGTCCCCATCTGTCCTGTTTAACAGGAGTTTTACTCTGTCAACTAAAATACTTTTTCATTCTTTGTTCTATCCTCTCTACAATTATTAATTCATTATTTATTTACCTATTTTTCACTTTACAACTATTTAAAGGAATTTATTTGAGGCTCAGACCCCCCTGTCTGATCCAGAAATCCCACTCTGCCTGCAGCCAGAACAATAACTGGGTCTCACTTTTCTGTTTCCAGTCTTTAAGCTCCACATTCTGTTGCCTGGAAGCAGCAGTGCAGAACCACAACAATCCAGATCCTTAAAGTTATGGATTAATTCCTCCTTCAGAAAGTTCAGGAGGGACCTGTATCTCCCTTGTGTGGCTGTCAGGGAAACCCTGACATGGGGTTTGAAAACATTTTTTTTAGCTGAATAAAACTGAAGCTCCTGCAAAGTGCTTATGGTTAAAACCTCTGGATTTAGCCATTTTCAGGGAGTCTCCAGAGGCTCCGTGGATGGGCTGGGCTGGGAGGGGGGGACACTGGCATGTGCTGGGAGGGCTGGAGTGTTCCCAGTTCACTCCACTCTTCTCCACAGGATGACACATGTCTTCATTTAAACCTTCCCTGGAGCAGAATCGCTGAGTTCTGGGTCTGTTTAACACAATGAAAAAGCCTCATGACTTCCAAATAACATCCAGTGTGAAAAGTGAAAGTGGGATGGGATATTGCCTGCCCTGAGCCCGGCTTTGTAAGGCTTCCCGGGGCCTTTTTTCAGTGAAAAAGCTCTTTTTCAGTCAACAGGCCCGTTCCTGTACATTCCAGACTGCTAAACACATCCATCTATCATTAAAGATAGATCTCTATCTCTCTCTTTTATTATATATATATATTTATTTCAGGTTTTTTATAAACAAGATGTTTTACTGAGCAAACACACTTTGTTCAGGCCTTCCCCCCGTCCTGCTCTATGTTTAATTTCTAGGAGTGTTTGTTCTGGAGCAGTGAGTGATTGAGGTTACAGATCAAAGGGTAGAAAAGGAATATTTCCTCTTTGCTGTTCCAGCTAATTTCGTTCTCCTCTGTTCAATCAGCCCAGCAGGTTTCTATTTAAACACTCGAGTCCTTCCTTTTTTGCCACAGAAGTGTGTTTGGATAGTTTTTCTCAACTTTCCCTTTAAATCCTCTGCATGGATTAATTCCTATCCTGTCTTGAATTCCCAGCTTTGGACATAGTAATGTTTTCCTACCATCTGCCTCTATCCTCTCTTTCCAGTGTATTCCAGTGACACATGACCTGATGTTGCTTACATTATCCAAAGGAAAGCACCAAGCATGTGATTCCCTCCACGAGCCAGGCTCTTAATTCCCACTTTCCATGTCAGATTTCCACCAAACCATCCAGGACAGGCTGAGAAAACACTGTTTGGGCCTGACACAACCAGAGGATCTGCAGCTCAGGATTTCTTGAGAATGCTGTGCCTGGTTTTGGTTTGGAAAAGGAGGAGACACCTGCAGGATAGTGGGAGGGTGATGCTGTCAGAGCCTCCAAAGGGGAAACTTCCCCCTACTGGAGCTCCTGGCAGAGCATTCTTGCTGTCCCCTGAGTCTGTGCTGTTGGGATAGCTCTGGAACTGTGTGTGCCTAAAGAAATGTGGAGCTTAGAGGGAATTCTTGCCTAAAATTCTTCCGAAGCAGCAGCACCAGCAGCTTCATCTCAGTGTTTGTCATTGTTAGCAAGGCCATCGAGTCTGATCATGGAGTCTTGGAATTGTTAAGGTCAGAAAAGAGCTCCAAAATCATCGAGTCCAACTTTAATGCTGTGCTTCCAGTTTCTCTCGGAGTTACACAGGGAAAATCAGCCCCCCATGCAGGATTCTCAGGAAGAATTTCTTCATGGAGAGGGTTGTGACGTGGAGTCCTCACCCCAGAGGTGTTCAGGGAACACTCTGTGGAGTCTGGGTGACAGGGTGGGGATCAGGCACAGGTTGGACTCGATGATCTTGGAGGTCATTTCCAACCTCAGTGATTCTGGATTTTTCACCATGCTCTCCTCCTCCAGGTGGTCCTGACAACCAGGTGCACTTTGAGGGGTACCAGGTGTCGAACCAGTGCATGGCGCTGGTGCGGGACGAGTGCCTGCTGCCGTGCCGGGACGCGCCGGAGCTGGGCTATGCCAAGGAGTCCAGCAGCGAGCAGTACGTGCCTGACGTGTTCTACAAGGTAAGGCCTGCACTGGGATGTGCCCCGGGATCCCAGCACCAGTCCTGAGGAGCAGCCCAGGATATGTGCACACCTGGAGCGGATCCAAAATGTTCTCACTTCACAGAGTAATGGAATGGGTTGGGTTGGAAGGGAACCTGCAAGCCCATGTCATTCCAACCCCTGCTATGGGCAGGGACACCTTCCACCAGCCCAGGTTGTTTCAAGCCCTGTCCAACCTGGCTTTGGACTCACTCCAGCAGCTCCATGTCCTTCCTGTGCTGAGCACTGAATGCAGGAGGGGTCTCAGGACTATTTGGGGTGTCACTGCTGGTCCCTCCCTGCTGCCCTTTGGGTCTGTGGGTGATGGATGGAATGTCCCTATTCCCTTGACACTTGTTTCTGAAGACCTTCAGCCCCTTGTGTGCCTGCAGGGCCGAGTCAGGCACTCAGGATCCAGCTCCCTGTGGATGCTGATAGTGCTGCTGCTCTAGCACGGGCTGTTGGTGCCCCGTGAGCAGGGACAGAGGAATTAATTAATGACACTGCTCGCCAGCTAATTAGCCATCCATCACCCATTACTTATCTCCTACTTGTCGTGTCTGCTCCTGCTGCCTGTATTAAAGCTGTCCCTTAAGGAGCACAGGATAAGGAAAGCTGCCTTCGTTTGGGATGACTGGAATGAGCAGATTGTGCACTAGCAACGGGAATGGAGCTGGTCAGGCTGTCCCTGCATGTCCTGAAACTGAGATTGGGAAGTGCTGATTTCCCTGAGAGACCTCATCGTCCACCCACCCATTAATGCCAGAGTGCCAGCTTGGCTTGGCCCCACCTGGAAACAAGGACACCTCTGGGATGAATCCAGTGCAGGAGAGGGAGGGTATGTGGAATGCCTGCCTGTCTCCAGAGCAGGCAGCTCTTCCTCCTCGGAGCTGATAAGCCGGGGCCGATTAAGATCCAGCAGCGCTCGGGTGTGCAAAGGTTGGCCCCGAACGTGAGGAGGATGAGATCATCTCCTGGCGTGCCCCGCTCCCAGGAGCCCGGGCTGTGCCACACTGGGGCAGCCTCGCAGGAGGTCCCGCAGGTCTGTGTCCCACATGTGGGCCACCCGGGGTGCTGGGAGCAGCAGGAAGCCGGTGGGTGTTCCCGTAAGGGCTTCACTCCCCCCCCGTAATCTGAAGCAGGGAGATAAACAGAATGGGAACGGATGGCTCCAGCCTTCCGTGGAAATTTCCATGAACCACTGATTCACTGGGTCGGGCTGCAGCTGATTTCATGTTTTAGAACTTCTCTGCCTAACTGCCGTTTTCATGGAGTGCTCAAGGATGGCTTTGCCAGGTGGGATTATCCCTCAGCCTTAAACGGGTTTGGCTCTAGGATCCCTTGATTTTTTCAGAATGTTCTTAAAGCTGTGTAAAGCTCAGTCACTCCTGGCTTGGGAAACCTTTGGGGTCCCATTAAATGTGCAAGGTTTGAGGTCAGAGACACAATTTCATCCTTCCTGGGGTGGTTACAACAGCCCTCCCTGTCCAAGCCTTGGTGAACTCCAGGAGGAGAAAGAATCTGGCAGACCAGGATGGAATCTTTGGGGTGCAGTGCCCTGCTCACCCTTTGTCCCCTCTTCCCCCTGAATCAGTTTTGGGGAGAAGTCTACACTTTGGAGTAACAACTACACAGCCATTGCTGGTACAGAGAAAAGTCCATGTATATTCCCATACAGTATCCATCTGAAAAGCTCTTTAGGATGAAAGGAACTCTACAAATTAATTGGATGAGGACCAGGAGGCTGATATTTGTGGAGTGTGGATGTATTTATAGAGCAGCCAGATGTGAGGCAGGATCCATGGAACTGAGATCCACAGCAGGGCCAGTGGATTCACCTCCGGCTTCCGAATGGGAGAAGGTGCTGCTTTTTTCCCTTGGAAATGGGAAAGCTGATGGCACTGGCGTTGTCCTGTGGTTTTCCTGAACCTCCAGCTGTGTGATTTCTGTATTTCTTTACCATTCTCTTTGTGTTGGCCCCTCGCCGGCTGCTCCGAGGAGCCACCCCCGTGGAATTGGCTTTGGATGCGCGGCTGTTGTTCCTCCTGGCTCAGGAAGGCGAGAACTCTGCTCCAGGGTGGAAGTTGAGGGTTTGGAGGACTGGGAGTACAAGTTACTGTGCCCTGAAGTGCCTCCCCAGGTAAAGTTAGCCAGGAGGAAGGACACATCCCCCCCAGCCTCCCAGGATGCCTGGGAAGCATCACAGTGCAGCGTTTCCAGCTGGAACATTTCACAGCTGGCACGTGCTGCGTGGAGAGCTCAACACACGGAACTCGTGAGGGAATTGATGTTGTCAAGAACAGACACAGGCTGGGGTAAAGACTGTGAGTGAAGATGATGATGCTGCAATGGCCACTTCACCCAGTTTCTCTGCTGGATAAGGGGGAGCCCGTCTGAATGTTCCATAGGAGCGTTTTCCATCCCATCTTCTGCTCTCGAGCCTCCTCTGTCCATCTGGTTGTGGAAAACAGCTGGATTGATGTGGATTTCACTAAGAATGTACCTTGAGTTGATTATTCAGCACTGTGGGGGTGCTCAGTGCCCCAGCTGGAGGGATCCCTCCCTGCCTGCACCCTGTTGTCCCCTCCTCCCAGTCCTCTGGCCCAGGAACTCTGCCGTGCTATGGCAGTGCTGAACTGCTCCAACAGTGGGGGGAGAGATCTCTGTGTTTTGCAGACCCTTTAAAACCCTTGGATAATTGGATTTGGGAGCTGGCTGGCTTTGTCTCTTATCACTGGTATTTGTGGCAGGTCAGTGCAAACATGACATCATCATCATCCTCGCAGTGAATTGCAGCTGCCTTATGGTCCCTGTGGAGTTTCTTTGGGATGGTTTCATATTCCCCCAGAGTTTTTTTGGGATGGTACAAGACAAAAGCCCTTTGCAAGTGTTGTGCAAGAGCCCTTTGCCCTCGAGTCCCACACGTGCTCCAAGCACTCAGAGCGGCTGAGCCATGTCTGAGCCCTGGCCTGGCACCATGACATGTGTCCCATCCTGCCCTGGGACAGCCCCAAGCCAGGGCCCTGCTTTTATTAGAGCCCAGCGGGACCTCTGAGCCAGGCTGTCCTTCCATGGCACTGGAAATCCTCTTCCCAGGGAGAGTCAGGCTGCAGGGAGTGTTCACTAACGGGGAAGGACTTCCCTGGCTGCCCTCCCACCACTAGCCGCTTTAGCCTTAAATGTCCTGGCTGCTCCGGGGAGGAGGATGCTGGATTAGCTCACCAGGAGTCTCTTGGGAAGGGTTTCAGCTCACCCCGACCTGTCACTTGCTCTTGGAGAAGCCGCTTTGTTTCTGTGCCTCAGCCACGCTCTGCGTACGAGGGGCAGGACTGCCCAGCAGAGCACCTGGAAATGGCAGAGGGAAGAGCAAGGCTGGGATTTCTTCCCACACGGGAAGGACAGACGGCTGCTGAGCTCCACCGTGCCTTCGGCGCCGGGAACAGGTCGGGAATGAGGCGTGGGATGTGGGATGCTCACAGCATGGGGTGCTGCCGGCGTGGGATGCTCTCGGCTGTCGAGCCCTGGGATGCGGCTCCGGAGCCTCCCTCCTGGCTGACACCCGCCCAGGCTCCTCACTTGGCTGCTCCCCTCACCCTCTGTGGATAATCCCGAGGCCACCCAGGAGCGTTTCCATCCCACCAAGGTGTGTGACACCGGCTGTGCTCCCGTCCTTCTCTCTGTTCATCCTCATCCCTGTGCAAGTCCTGCATCCAAACTGTGTTTTTAAAGGCTCTACTCCCAGCCCTGATGCAATCTCCACCGGGATAACTCATTGTCCAGACCCTCCAGGCCGTGGTGATGGATTTTTGTGCAGGAGCCAAACACTTGTGGCTCTGTTAACCCCTTCCTCGACTCCCCTTGGATCGAGTGCCACTGGACTGTGCAGGGCTCAGGCTGCAGCAGTAACAGGGCACTGGTGGGGGCCTGGTGATGCCAAGTACAGGATAAGGATCTTTCTCTCAACAATTCTCCCAACTTGATGTTCATTTAAAACATAGTTAAACGATCCTTGGGGGTGGGAGAGGAATGTCAGTGTTTGGGGGGGCTGTTCTGTCAGGACTGGGACGTGTCCTCGGCTCAGGGGGAGTGAGGTCCCAGTCTGTGGATGTCCTGGAGGCCTCAGCAGGATGCCATGAAAAAGCAGGCATTTAACATGGAAATCCCCAGAGGGGGAGATTAAAGACCAACAGGTGCTGGAAAAATGTTTCTGCATATTAGAACTTAATTAGATTGGAAAATGAATTCCAGATGGGCTAATTATGCGTGAGTTGTTGCAGGTCCCTTCTTGCAGGAGCAGGATTGTGTTTGGGAAGCTGATTGGATCTGATTCCTGCCTCTTGTGGTATCACTGAGATCTAGGAGCAGGTTGGCTCTGGGGTCCTGTGATCTCCCAAAAAAGGCTCCACGGCTCCTCCTGCTCCTGTCAGAGCCAGAGAGATCTGAGGCCACGAGCTCCCAACAACCTGTCATGTTCGAGGAGCAAAGATCCTTATCAGAATTGCTTTTCAAAGGAGCTTCAAAGACTGGAAGGGAGAGGGTGTTTTTTCTAGAGAGCGAAGAGTTCCTGGGGACAGGGGGTGCTTGGGGAGGGGGTCGGGAAGCGGGGCTGTGCCTGGAGGGGAGCAGCATGCTGGAGCCTGCTGGGGCGAGGTCTGACTGGGAGTACTGGGAGAGCGGGATGGCGCTGGCTGCTGCTCCACATAGTTGTGCTGTGTAAACACCGGGGAGAGTGGGGGAGTGGTGTTCTCCAGGAGCAAACACTGGGAGGAAGGGGAGCGAGAAAGGAGGGAGTCAGCAGCTTGTCCCTGCATGGCACTCCCTGGCTCAGCCCAAGTGCTGCTCCCATCCCACGCAGGACCCCCTGGAAGGGTGGGACTCACAGCCTTTTGGGGGGACACCTCTGGGTCTGGCTCCAGCCACTGAGTCCATGGAAACTCCAATACAGAGTCTCTGACTGGAAATTATGGATGTATGATTTATGTGGGGCTCAATGAATGATTTATACCACGTTAAGTGATGATTTAGGTAGAAAACACAACCCCCTTGTACGGAATCTTTAATGAAAAGTGTCAGTTCTCCAGGATTTATTTCCGAGGCGCCGTTTGAACTCGGCGTGTTTGACATCAATCACGTCTAATTGTCAGGTTATGATTAATGAACATATGCTGGCCGTTTGTCTCCCTAATTAAACTTTATGTTCCCTTCGTCTGGCAAAGCAAAACAAGTTTACGCCGTGGGATGTGCTGGTTCTAAGGGTCTGGCCATGAGAAAGTGCCTGAATTCCCAGTTCCCAGGTGAAGAGTTGGGCGAGGGACTCCTGTCTTTGCAGGAAGGCAGGTTTGCCTTTGCTCAGGAGGCATATGTGGCCTGCCCCTCCTTTTTTAGACAGAGCTGCTGCTTAAATAGCATTTAGAATCATGGAGTCATAGGATATCCAGAGCTGGAAGGGACCCACAAGGATCATCAAGTCCAACAACCCCAAGAATCGCACCTTGCTTTACACTCCTTAGATAATTCCAGGTCCCTCTCCTGTGTGGGACAAGGCCAAGGTGGTTTGTGACCACACACTCCTGTGGTTTATGAGGAAACAGAGATCCTGTTTCCTGATTCCAGAGATCCTGGAATTACAGAGACCTCCAGCCCCAGGGAGCTGCAGGGAACTGGGCAGCCCTGCACCACCCAGCTGGGTTCTTTTCCACCCTCAGTGATCTGCCAGAGTTCAGCATCCTGCATGGGCATCTCCAGGGCAGGATCCCTTGGGCTTCACACCACTTCCATGCTCAGGAATAATCTGACTCTTCCTCTTTCAGGACATAGACAAGTTTGGGAATGAGATCACCCAGCTGGCTCGCCCGCTGCCGGTCGAGTACCTCATCATAGACGTGAGTATTCCGTGGTGTTTGCTTCCTGCAGGAGATGGCCAGGGCAGAGCAAACCTTCGCTCACCTCTGAGATCCCCACTGGAGGTGATTCCTCAGACAGCCCATCCTCCTCTTCCCACTGCTGCCAGGCATTCATTCCTGGCATGGAGGTGGCTGCCCTGCCCCGAGGGTCAGTGTGGTGCCAGGACACGCTCCTGCTTCCCAGGAAGGCACTGCCTGGTGCCTTATCAGGGGCCCGAGCTGGCACAGAACCACATGGCCAGGGAGCAGCTGCCCCACAGATCCGTGTGCCAGGCACTGCCTGAGGAGGGAACTCCAGCTGCCTGTCTCGGGGCAGCAATTAGGGATCCATCTCCTTCCAGTGACTCAGCAGGTTGTCCAGAAATGCCTTTTCCTGGAAGAGGGAATTCACTCTCTGGCACAGTTTGGCTGGAGCAGAGCTGCTGCCAGGCACGGCTCGGCTCAGCCCTGGGGCTGGGAAGCAAACTTACAGTGTGGAAGGCAGGAAAGCAAATAATTGGGATGACAGATGATATTGCTGGAGCTGAAGGTGTTGCCAACAACGATTAAATCCACCCGGAGCAACTGCTCTGTTCCAGCTGCCCCTGGCACAGGCAGCACCAGAGCACAGGGATTGCTGCAGGAGTGAAGGCACCTGTTCCTGGGGTACCTGGGGTGTCACTGGGATGAAAGCAGAGGGATGGAGCATGTACTAGGATGCCCCCAGGATCCCTCCCTAGCAGCAGCTGCCTGGCACAGGCCTTGTCTGTGTCAGGATTGCTGTATCCCAGTAACCTGTGCAGAGAGGGATGGTCTCCATGACATCTGTGAGACCCAGCTCCATCCATGTCCCTCTAGCTTCCTTTGAAACAACTGCTGGGAGCCACAGGGATGTGCTGATGAGATATCACTTTAAATTAAATTAAATTAAAAGCCATCAGATCCCTGCAGGATCCCTCACTGTTGGGCTGAGCTGGGATCATAGCCCTGGCTACTCCTGGCTATCCCAAGGCTTGCTTCCCATATCCCACTGGCCTCTGATCATCCTTCCTTGGATTTTTTTTTTTTTTAATTTTTTAGATTACTACAACTTTCCCCAAGGATCCAGTCTACACTTTTTCTATTTCTCAAAATCCATTCCCCATCGAGAACCGCGATGTGCTGGGAGAAACTCAGGTGAGGATTCCTGACGGAGCTGGTTCCACAGGGATGAGCTTTGCCTCCCTTGTGCTCACTGACATCTGCAGAGGGACAGCTGTGCCCTCAAGTCACCCCTTCCCGGTGCAGCTGCCAAACTCCTTCCTGCTCAGAGCAGTGTCTGCATGCCAATGCCGACTGGCAGCCGGATGGATGCCGCATTCCCGACAGCTCCGTGATGGGATCAGGGCTCCCTGCGCCTCCCAGGCAGCACCACAGGGGTTGAGGTGCCTCAGACCCATAGTGACACCACAGACTCACTTCTCCCCACAGGCAGGAGAGGAACTGGGGTCTGTTCCTGCTCCCAGAGCACTACCTTTTCCTGGTTGGAATTTTAAAGCACAGAGCCCTGTTCCTGCAAGAGGCCAGGGCAGAGAATGGGGAGGAAGGAGCTGCTCCATCCCACTCTGTCACTTGTCTGTAGGGACAGGGCTGGCTCCACTCAGCCCTTCTTGGATCTGAGAGCAGCTCTGTGTGTGCTGGGGTTAGTCAGGAAGAGCTGGTGTGGGTGTAAAGATCCTTTTCTCTAGAAGTTGTTAGCTGGGATGTGATTTTGGGATCTCCCTGCACATTGCAGCCAGTGCCCAGAGGCAACAGAAATCTCTGCTAGTGGATCCAAATAGGAAGTGACTTCTCTTCATTACTGTCCCCTCTCTCCAGGACTTCCACAGCTTGGCCACATACCTGTCGCAAAACACATCCTCCATTTTCCTAGACATCATTTCTGATTTCCATCTGCTCCTCTTCCTGGTCACAAATGAGGTCATGCCTCTGCGGGTACGTAATGGGGTGGGGAGGGTCCTGTCCCCATCCATCCCCCCAGTCCCTCATCTCCTCAGGGGCCCCTCAGGTGGGTGGGAGTGACCATTCCTGCCATCCCGTGTCCCTGGGTGGGTCCTGTTGCTTCCCAGCAGAGCTGTTGGGAGAAGGTTAAAAAAGTTTTAAAGCCTTTTTAAAGCCCCTGAGCTGCAGGGAGCACTGAGGGGGGGTGGGTGTCCACGTGATTCCAGAGCCAACTTGGCTGCAGCTGCCAGGGCTGGAAACATTTTAAAAATTATCTCAGAATGAGGAATTCTGTGGGAACAATAACAAGAGCAGAGCCCCCAGACCGCGGCGAGGCCGGGGGTGTCCTGGCTGTGCAGCTCTGCTGCCCTTGGCCGGGCACGGGGGGCCTGGCGGCTGCACCGGCACTGCCGGAGCTTCCCGGTGGGATCCGGCTGGGCCATGTGAGCCAGAGCTTGTGCATGTGAGAGGCAGCCGGGGTGACCCTGGGCAGCTGGAGATTGGGATGGGGGCTGGAGTGCTCCAGCATGAAGAGTTTGCCCCTCTGGGAGTCAGGCTTGGTGTGCAGTGCTGGCACAGTGTCCCAGAGCAGTAGGTGATACCTCCTGGAAGCAGAGGAGAGGAATCTTCTGGGGTATGGGGGTCTGTCTGACTGCTGGGGGGAGCACAGGGATAAACTGGGGTATCCCAAGGATTTCAGAAGGGGAGACCAGCTCAGGGTCAGGGTCCTGCCTTGCTGTGCTGGGGAACACAACCCTGGCAGGGAGCACAACCCTGGTTACAGCCCCCAGTGGGACACTGGAGGGGTCCCCAGTGCTCATTTCCCTCCTGTGGCTTCCAGGACAGCATCAGCTTGTTGCTGGAAGCCGTGAGGACCAAAAATGAGGATCTTGCACAGACCTGGAAAAAATCCGAGCAGTGGGCAACCATCGAGCAGCTCTGCAGTAAGAGGGGGATCCCTGGGGCAGGGGGGTCCCTTGTTCCTTGGCAAAGCTGCCTGGGGCCTGTTCCCAAGCCACCAGAGAGGCTGCTGGAGGCTCAGGGGAGAGGAAAGCTGTTCCTTGATTATGGAATCATGGAATGCTTTGGGTGGGAAGGGACCTTAAAACTCATCTCATTCCACCCCCTGCCATGGGCAGGGACAACCTTCCATTAGCCCAGGTTGCTCCAAGCCCCGTTCAGCCTGGCTTTGGACACTCCCGGGGGGGTGGTGGGGGGCTGTGGGTGGGCTGTGCAGCGGGGTCCCAGCGCTCCCCTGGGCTCTCTCCCGCAGGCACGGTGGGGGTCCCGCTCTCGGGGCTGCAGGAATACGGCGCCATGGGGGGCCCGTCGCACGCCGTGGCCGCAGCCATGTGGCCCTGCCAGCACTGCACCTTCATGAACCAGCCGGGCACGGACCACTGCGAGATGTGCAGCCTGCCCCGTTCCTAGCCCCGCTCCCGCCCCGAGCCTCCCCGGAGCAGCCGGCGCGGCGCTTGTCCCTCCCCTTCCTCCCTGCAGCTTCCAGCTCCGGCTGCGGAGCCGGGCACGGGGTGGCTCCAGCCCCCCAGTTACTCTTCGCTCCCTTTCGGGGGCCATCCCAGAGCTGCTCGGTGCTCCCAGCCCGGAGAACTGATGCTTCCCCTCAGCCCGTGCCCCAGGCTGGCCCCCCACCACCCCCACTGCTGCCACCCTGCCCTGGGGGGCTCGGGGGGAGGGTGTCTGTGCCCACTTCCCACCCAAGGAGAGGGGGTGCTTTGGCATCTCCCTGCCTGCAGCTTTGCTCCCATTCCCTGCCCATCGGGGTGCCTGGATCCCAACAGCTCCGTCTGCCCTGGCAGAGAGAGCAGGCGGCTTTGACACTCCTGGAGCAGGATGGGCTCCCCAGGACACCAGATACAAGGTGGGCATGTGCCAGCTCTCAGCTTGGCACCACTTGGTGAACTGTAGCACCCCGTGGGGACTGCAGGAGGGGCGTCCCCTCCGGGGCTGTGTCACCCCACCGAGCATGGGTGGGCTCCCAGGGAAGGGGTGACAGGACAGCCACATAACCTGGGCACCCACCTCACCCCTGGCACATCCTGGGAGCTGGTGCCTTCCTTCCCCCATGCCCTCATCCCTCTGGAATGTGTCCTGGCTGGAGCTGGGGCTCAGGGCTCTTGCCCCCCACCCTCCCTTTAGCCCCTGCCTGGAGCTGCCCTGGGCACTGCTGGGCAGGGGAGGGGGCAGTGGATGATGGAGATCTCCTGTCCTGGAGCCCCCTGCCCTGTGGCTCTGGTTCAATCCCAGGGGCACTGGCACTGCCCCGTGTGCCCTCATGAGAGGGCAGGCTGGAGGCCCTATCCAGCTCCAGGACAAGGTGTCCTGGTCTCCAGCAGGGCAGGGCCCCTCTGGCGCCGCTGCCCCTGGCTGGGGCTGTCCGAAGGCTTCATCCCAGCGCCCGGCTCTGGGCTGTGGTTGCTTTTCCCTGGGTGTGCTGGGGTTTGGGGGTGCAGTGGTGGGGGGGCCCGGGCCCAGGGGCTGCGAGTAACATGGAATAAAAGCACCTCAAACCAGAACCTTCTGCACTCCGTTACCTGTCCCAGGATGCTCCACGTTCCCAATGGGAAAGGGGGGATGCTGCACCCCAGTGCTGTGCCTCAGTGTTCCCTC
Organism: Hafferia zeledoni; assembly: GCA_035583235.1. Classification (NCBI taxonomy): domain Eukaryota; kingdom Metazoa; phylum Chordata; class Aves; order Passeriformes; family Thamnophilidae; genus Hafferia; species Hafferia zeledoni. The sequence continues at coordinate 1,097,912 of JAWWEV010000044.1, read as the reverse complement.
CCTTGGGCTGGGCTGGGGCCGGGGTGCTCTGCATTCCCAGTGGGAAAGGGGCAGGCTGTGCCACCTGCACTCCATCGTCTGTGCTGGGATGGGGCCAGGATTGTTCCGTGTTCCCAGCCGGAACGGGGGGCACACACAGCGCTCCCGGGGCCGGGATGCTCCCCATTCCCAGCGGGATCCAGGGGCCCTGCTCGTGCTGCACTCCCAGGCTGGCAGGCGGGAATGCCCCGCGCTCCGGCGGGATCCGTGTCCGCGCTGTGTCCGCGGTCTGTTTGCAATCAGCCCGGCCGGGCCCGGCGCCAGCCCAGCCCGGGACGGGGGAGCGGGAGCCGCGGGAGCCGCTGGAGCCAGAGCCGGGCGGCACATCCCGGCGAGCGGGAGCGGAGCAGGAGCAGGAGCAGGAGCAGGAGCAGGAGGTGGCACGTGCCCAGCTCAGCCCTCGGGGACACGACAGCCCTGGGGACAGCGCGGGGACACGGCCCCGCCATGGCCCGGCTGCTGCTGCTGCTGCCCCTCCTGCTGCTCCCGGCCCTGGGGAGCACGGCCAGGCTGAGGCAGCGCCCGGCGGCGTGGGATGGAGCAGGAGAGGGTAATTCCCACCCTCGGGACCCCCTGCCCTGCCCTGCCCTGCCCTTCCTGCGGGGGTGCGGGTCTGGGCAGGGGTCTGGGCAAGAGTCCTGCCCCGGATGTGGGTCTGGGCAGGGGTCTGGCAGTGGGTCCTGCCCCAGGTGTGGGTCTGGGCAGGGGTCTGGGCGAGGGTCCTGCCCCGGGTGTGGGTCCGGAGGGGTCCCGGGTGAGGGTCCTGCGGGTGGTCCCCCCAGCCCGGAGGCCGCTGCCCAGGGGCTGTGCCAACCTGACGCTGGTGCTGGACAACTGGAGATTCGCCATCACGTCTCAGCTGCGGGCGCTGCTGCTGTCGGACCACCAGTCTGTGCTGCCCGACTACGGCAGGTGAGCCCCGGGGGGCCCGCGGGGGCCCGGGGGGTCCCCGCGCTGAGCCCGCTGCCCCCGCAGGATCCCGGCGCTGTCGGGGGCCCTGCACGACCTGTATCGCGACTTCCACGCCCTGAAGGAGCAGCTGGGGGGGCTCTCGGAACGGTTCGCCCTCCTCGAGGCCGCCGTGGAGCGGCTGAGCCGGGCCCGGGGCAGGGGCGGCCCCCCGAGCCCCCGCAGGGCCCCCGGAGCCCCCCAGTGAGAGACCCCGGCCCGGGGGGGCATCGGGCGGGGGCTCGGACAGACCGGGGACATCACTTGGGGCGGAGCATCACTTGGGGGGCTCAGACAGGTCGGGGGGCATCACCT
>JAWWEV010000044.1:1079601-1095905 GCA_035583235.1 Hafferia zeledoni | reverse complement strand
GAACAGCGCCTGGGGGGGGCCCGGGGACAAGCACGGTGGGGTGGGGGGCTCAGGGGGCTGGGGGGTCGATGTGGCGGCGCTGGGATGGGGAATGGGGGGCTCGGGGGGCTGTGGGGTGGGTCTGGGGGCGCTGGGATGGGGAATGGGGCGCTCAGGATGATGCTTGGGGAGGGACTGTGGAGGTGGGAATGGGGCTCAGCCAGGGGCTGGGGGCTGTTCCAGGGACTGGGGGGCTCGGGTGTGAGGGGCGTGGGGGGCTCAGGGGCTGGGGGCTCGGGGCTCAGCCAGGGGCTGGGGGGCTCTGGCAGGGGCTGGGGGGCACTGGCAGGTGCGTGGGGGGCTGTGCCAGGGGTGTGGGGGGCTGTGCCAGGGGCTGGGGGGCTGTGCCAGGGGCTGGGGGGCTCTGGCAGGTGCGTGGGGGGCTGTGCCAGGGGCTGGGGGCCCCATCAGCAGTGTGGGGGCCATAGGGCCATGTCAGCCCCGGCTCGGGGGGCCCGGGCTGAGCTGCCCCATCCCCTGACGCCCCCGGGTCGGTGTCCCCCCAGCCGGCGCCATGGCTCAGGTGGGGCACAGGGTGGATTACCTGGCCGGGTTCTGCTGCCCGGTGGGGGGGCTGGCGGCGGGCAAGCCCCGGGTGCTGTGCCACGAGAACGAGATCTACCTCTCCAACGGCTCCGAGTTCGTCTACGTGTACGACCAGGAGGGCAAAGTGCTCAAGGTGAGGGGCCTGGGGGACAGGGGGGGCTCCACGCTGGGACCCCCATCCCCTGGGACACGCTGGGGACACCAGTCACATCCAGGTCCATCAGGACCCCCAGCAAACCGCCCCCAGGAGCAGACCAGACCCCTGCCCGTCCCTGTGAGGTCTGGGGGTGCTGCCAGCTGTGCCCTCTCCCAGTCCTGGGGCACACACGTGGGGTCAGACCCCACAGGCTCATTCCCCCCAGCACAGGGGCTCCTGTTCCCGCTCCCCCCAGGCCTGGCTGTCATCCCCCACTGTCACTAATGACTGACACGCCACTGCCTTTGTTAATTTGTTCTGATTATCATTTCTAAGAGCTGTAGGAGAGGGCTGTGCCTCCCACACTGCGCTCCCGCTCTGCAAAGTGGAGCAGCAGCAGCTCCCTGATCCCTGCCTGCCTCCCCCCAGGGAGCAGCACTGACAGGCTGCCACAGCCCCCGGCCCAGCCCCGGGAAACCCAGCTGGGTGTTGCCCAGGGACCCACTTATCCCTGGAAATTGCTTTGGATCTCCCTGCAGGGAGCCCCCCCCCGTCCCTGCCGCCCCTGCAGGTGCTGTGGGAGGTGCTGTGGGAGGTGACATTTGGTTCTGTGCCCTCTCCCCAGGCCGTGTTCCGCTGCCCTGACCAGGTGTGGCACGTGGAGCTGCTGCCCCAGCCCCGGCAGCTCTACATCCTGTGTGCCCACAGTGGGATCTACTGTGTGTCCCTGGAGCAGCAGAGCAGGTGAGGTGTCTGTCACCCTTGGGATCTGCACTGTGTCCTCATCCCTGGGCTCCCAGGGTGTCTGTCACCCTTGGGATCTGCACTGTGTCCTCATCCCTGGGCTCCCAGGGTGTCTGTCACCCTCAGGGTCAGCACTGTGTCCTCATCCCTGGGCTCCCAGTGCTGCCCCTTCCAGCCATGGGAATTTGGGGCTGTGTGAGGCTTGAGCTCTCTCCAGATCCTGCCCCTGAGTCTGGGGGTGCAAACCCTCCATGCTGGAGCGCTCCAGCCCCCATCCCCACCTCCAGCTGCCCAGGGTCATCCCAGCTGCCTCACACGTCCCCAGCCTCTGGCAAACACGGCCCAGCTGGATCCAGTGCCTGCATAGCCAGGACATCCCCTGTCCCGTCGAGGTCTGGGGACTCTGGTCCTGTTTCATTCCCACGGAATTCCTGTCTCTTCCCTGTTGCTAAAAGCTCTGCTGCAGGAGCTCCTTTCCCAGGCCCAGGCGAGGAGGCGGCCAAGGGACACGCTGGCTTCTCCCCACGGCTTGGCTCAGAGCTCTTCCCTGTTTTCCTGAAGGTTAATGGAGCAGACGGACAGCGACGGCCAAGAGAGCAGCGGCCCTTGCGGCGTGTTCCCGGTGGAAGCGGATTCCTGCATCTTCCCCGACGCCAGCCTGAGCATGTTCACCCTGCTCAGCACCTTCGTCATCACGCTGTCCCAGGCGGAGGGCAAGTGGTGGATGCGGCTGCACGAGCTGCCGCGCCCGGAGCAGGACGGGCCCCCGTACCGGCAGGTCAGCCAGGTGGAATTCTGTCCCTGCTCCACGCCGGGGGACGGGGAGGACGCGCCGCCCTCCTGCTTCCTGCCCGTGCTGTGTTGCGCGGCCGCGCCCGGCGCCGAGGGGCTGTGGTGCTCGGGGGGCTTCGTGCTGGAGGAGCCGCTCTTCAGCCTCCTCTTCGGCATCGACGCCGCCATGCTGGAGTCACCCATGATCCTGTGCGGGTTCCCGGACGGGCAGCTCTGCTCCGTGCCCCTCAAGGCGCTCAGCTCCTCGCCCGCCACCGACGGCTGCCGGGACGTGTCCACGCCAGACCCGCCCGTGAAGATCCTGCACCACCTGGAGGAGCCCATCGTGTTCATCGGGGCCCTGCGCACGGAGCGCCGCGCGGCCGACGGCGCCGAGGAGGACGAGCCGCCGCCGGGCGAGCCCGGCTGTGACTGCGTGGTGGCCGTGGGCCACTACGGGAAGATGGTGGCGGTGAAGGCGGATCAGCGGGAGGAGGCGACGGTGCCGGAGCTGAGGGAGTACTCCCTGCGGGGGCCCATCCTGTGCGCGGCCTGCGGCAGCGGCAGCCGCATGTACTACAGCACCCACTCGGACATCTCCGCCGTCGACCTGGAGCGGGCAGCAGACTCGTCGGACCCCGAGGACACGGAGAGCAGTGCCGGTGTCCTGCCCCCCGTCCTGTCCCCGGCCAGCCTGAGTATCTGTAGTGTTGTGGCTCTTTCCTTGTCCTCTCGGGCCTCAGAAGGTACTGGGGGCAGTGAGGGGCAGTGGGGTGGGATCCCACCTATCCCCTCCCTGCAGCTCCGTGCATGGTTGGGCTGGGCTCCATTCTTTGTCCTTGTTGGTTCCGCTTGGTTCTGTGGGTCACTCTGTCCAGTGTGACTCAGGGAGAGGTCCTGCTTTTCCCTGCTCATTCCCAGTCCTTCCACTGGGTTCCCTGCTCAGGGGCAGCCCGGGACAGCCCCAAGCCAGCTGGGACGAGGCTCTCTCCAAAAAGTCTGGACATGGCACTATCTGGACTTGCTGAGCTGCCTGTGCCACCAGCAGGGACCTTGTGTGGCAGCTGTGACCCTCCCCAGGTGCTGCTGGCCTTGGCTGCAGGCCAGCGGGGAGTGGACAGATGTCCCTTCTTGGGGGGCTGCATGTGACCTGAGTGTGCTCTGGTGGTCTGTGCCCTGTCTCCATCACACTCTACTGCCTTGGGAAGGCAGTGGCATCCTGCTCCCTGTGCCCCCTGAGCCCCACCCTCAGCCATCCAGGAAGGCCCTGCTCCCTTCCTGGCCCCCCCACACCTACCCAGCCCCGTGTGTGCCCCCAGGTGAGTCGGAGCTGTTGGCACTGTCGGCCAAGGGCAGCCTCGTGTCGTGCGGCCTGTGCAGCCCCGAGGAGCCCGACGTGGAGCTGACGCCTGCTGAGATCGGCCGGAGGATCAAGGAGCTGCTGTCCGGGATAGGGAACACCTCGGAGAGGTACAGGGGTACACGGGCACCGAGCTGGGGTCATGCAGGTCTCTGGCAGTAACGAATCATGGAATCATGGAATGGTTTGGGTGGGACCTGAAAGCTCATTTCATTGCACCCCCTGTCATGAGCAGGGACACTTCCCACCAGCCCAGGCTGCTCCAAGCCCTGTCCAGCCTGGCCCTGGACACTTCCAGGGGTGGGACAGCCACAGCTTCTCTGGGCAACCTCTGCCAGAACCTCACCATCCTCACAGCCAGGAATTCCTGCCCAATATCCCATCTATCCCCTCCCTCTGGCAGTGGGAAGCCATTCCCCCTTGTGCTGTCCCTCCAGGCCCTTGTCCAAAGACCCTCTCCAGGTCTTTCGGAACCCTTTTAGGCCCTGGAAGGGGCTCTTAATGTCTCCGTGGAGCTTTCTGTTCTCCAGGCTGAACAACCCCAACTCCCAGAGATTTTCTCTTGGAGAACTGCTCCAACATTTTACATTTCCTGGCTGGGAAGCCCCTACAACCTCAATAACATAAACCCAGTGTTGGAGGGCAGTCCCCTCCCCACAGCACAGCCATCCCCAGCACTGTGGGCGGGCTGGCAGCAGCAGCCATGGCAGCAGAAGGTGGCACAGGCAGGGTGCCAGGTGCCTGTCATGCATGCCAAGCTGGCAATAACAGGCAGGGCAGGCACGTGCCTCTATCTCCATGGCTGTCTGTGCATTGGGAGGGGGTGTGGGCAAGCTCCCCCTCCCTCCACAGGGGGATTCCCAGGGTCTGGCTGTCCAGATCTGCTCCACAGGGTCAGCTCTGGTGGGGACATGGATGTGGGACTGCCATGGCAAAGGAGCTGGGAGGGTCCTCTGTGGTGGCTCTAGGCACTGGGATCGTGCCAGAGACTGCTTGGCTCAGCAGTGTTGGCGCAGAGCCTTTAGCACCACTCCCAGCTCTGTCCCGGTGTCCTTCCTGCCATTTCATCCCTGTCATGTTGTCCTTGCAGAGTGTCCTTCCTGAAGAAGGCTGTGGACCAGAGGAACCGAGCCCTGGCCAGCCTGAACCAGGTGATGAACGTGAGTGCAGCGCTGCTCTCCAGCCACGAGGGCCCCAAGCCCATCGCCTGCACCGTCACTGCCAACTGGAGCTGCCTCCTGCTCCAGGACACCGTCACCATCTCCTGCTTGCTGGAAAACTGCAGCGAGTACAGCCTGGAGGAGGGCTGGACCCTCTGTGTCCAGCTCCTGGCCAGCCCCTGTGCCTTAGAGGAGGAATCCATGGATTCGGCCACCACCTTCACCTTCCCCATCGACCAGCTGCTCCCCGGGAACAAGCGAGAGCTGACGCTGCCCCTTGGCCCCGCCGCGGACACCAAGCTGGACCTGCCTCTGACCATCTCCTGTGCCCTCTACTACAGTTTGAGGGATATTTTGGGCAGCGGCTCCGACTCCTCTGAGGACCTGGATGACTTCCTGCCCGACGACTCGCCCCTGCTGTCCCCGGACCGAGAGGGGATCTGCCTGCCCCTCAGCCAATGCACCATTGACATGCTCCAGTGCCTCCGTTTTGGGAGCAGCCCCTCTGGGCCAGATGCCCCCCCTGCCCCCCCAGACCCTGTGGAGACCTTTCTTAAAGTGTCCCAAGAACAGACTGAGCCCAAGGAGGGGAAAACCCCAGGAGAGGGGAACCTGCCCCCCTCAGCAGCATCGATCCGGGTATCCTCGGAGCTGCTGAAAAGCGCCCTGAAAACCTCGGGAACAGGTGGGTCCCTGGGGACAAGCGTCCCAGGAGCGCCAGGTGGGGCCTCCTTGGGCAGGGGCACTGGCAGGGTGGCACTGTCACAGCCTCTCCCTTGGGAGAAGAGGCCGTGAGTGGCACACAGAGGTGCAGTGGCAGTGCCATGAGCGAGCTCAGTGTGTCCCAGCGGGGAGGGGACAGCCCCTGTGTCGCCCCCTCAGGAGTCTCCCCAGGCACTCGCTATCAGTGATGTCACATCTCTGCCCTGTCCTTTGGTCCCCAGATGTCCCCCTGAGCTGTGCCACGCTGCGCTGGCTGCTGGCTGAGAACCCCGGGGCCGAGGCACTGAGCGGCACAGAGGTGGCATCGGCGTGTGGCACGGCACCCGACGGCGGCCACGTCCAGCTGCTCGTCCGAGAGGCAAGGAGTGGGTTAGCCCTGAGCCAAGGAAGGGGTCAGCCTGCAGGGAAGCTCCCTGTCCCATGAAGCCAGCTCCTTCCCGGTGCCAGGGAGTGGAGTGATGCATGGCCATCCCATCCTGACTTCCGTCTGTGGGGCTGGGGCTCCTGTGCTGGGCTGGATGGGCAGCATTCCCAATCCCTTCTCCCAGCCCTGGCTTTCCAAAGGCTGTGGTCGCTTCCCTCCTGCTCCATGTGGGTGTTCCCCCTCTCAGTGTTCCCATTTCCCTACCAGGTAGGGCAGGGGGTGCTGCTGCTGCATCCTTGTGGATGCCTCAGACACCCACTGTGCCCCAACCTGGCATGGGGCTGGGCTGTGGGAAGAAGTGGCCTTTCTCTGCTGGCTCTGGAAAACAAGGGGAAAACACACCTGGGTTTGGGGTGTAAATCCAATCTCCTGCAGCTCATCCCCATTTCACATAGAATTCCCCTCTAAAGACACGAGAAAACGGGGATTTCTGCCCAGCATTCCTGGCTGACCTCACCAAGGGGCCCCCAGGTACCTGGTGCAGGTGGATTCCCACCTGAGAGCTCGGATGTCCCCGGGGTGATTAATGACAGTGTTAATTCTGCTGTGGCTGAGTGTGCCGGGCTCAACCCCATGAGGGCTCACCTGGGGCTTGGTGGGCCCTGGGCTTTGTGTCCAGCTGGAGGGTTTGGGGGTGCAGGGAGCCTCCTGGGGAGCCCACTGGCTGTGGGGAGAGGTCCTGGCCCTGCCAGGTGCCAGTGATGCTGCTCTCACTGTGCAGGTGTCCATGAATGACCTGAGCCCAGCAGGTCCCATCCAGGCTGTGGAGATCCTGATGGAGAGTCCGTCCCTGGCCCACATGTGCAGGACACACCACGCTGTCATCCGGCGCATCCAGGTATGCTCAGGCACCGCCTTGGGGGACAGGGAGACCCCAGGTGACCCTGACCCCCTGGGGTGGAGCCTGGGGGTGCAGTGGGGAGATTCTGTGGCACCATCATGTTGCAGACCAGCCCAGCATGTCCTGGGGACACCACGAACCCCTCTCTCTTCCTGATCCCTGGCCTCAGCTCAGGCCATTTGGGCCATGGAGCCCCAGGAGATGCCAGTCACGTGCCCTGGGCTGGGATTCCTGGGGTTTGGGGATCCCCAGGGTTGGGGCCCCTGGAATTGGGGGTCCTTGGGGCTGGGACTCCTGGGGTTGGCTCTCCCAGAGGTGGGGGTCCCTGGGACTGGGGCTCTTGGGGTGGGAGTCCCTGGAGCTGTTTGCTGCCAGCTCCCCCAGCACTCTCCCTCCTCACAGGCGCTGGTGCTGGAGCAGGCGGCGCAGGGCTCGGGACCCCCCGACCTCCGCATGCAGTACCTACGTCAGATCCAGGCCAACCACGAGGTGAGCCCATGCCGTGGGCACCCACAGATCCCCTCCCCATGGGGTACACGTGGTGGTGCCCCCCGCATTCCTCACACCCCGTCCCGCAGATGCTGCTGAAGGAGGCGCAGACCCTCCGGGACCAGCCGCCCCTGGGTGAGGAGGGGGCTGAGGGCGCTGCCACAGCCGAGAAGCTCCTGAACATCTACCAGCAGCTGCGGAACCCCAGCCTGGTCCTGCTGTGAGCAGGGGGGCGACCAGTGCGCCCCACACCCCGCCGGCCGGGGCGGGTGCCCACGGGAGAGCCCCCCCATCCCACCCCACCCCGCCGAGCAGGGCCGGGGCGGGCGGTGGGCCGGGCGGGGGCTGTGTCTGTGCGTGTTTCGTGGTCGTGTTGTCGGCAGCACCGGGGGCGTCTCGGGGCTCCGGTGGCGGAGCGGGGGCTCCTGGGCTGGCCCAGCCCTGCCCTGCCGCCCCCCAGCCCGGCCAGGCCGGGGCAGCCCCCCTGGGGCTGCGTGTCTTGTGGATCCGTGGTAGTGTAATGGCCGTGCCGAGCCGGGCCGGCCACGGGCTGAGCCCCCCGAGCCTCCTTGCCTTCAGGATCAGGACAAACAGGGTGCTGTGCCCGGGGGAGCCCCGTTTTCTGCTGGGCAGGGGAGGGGGTCTCCGCTCCCCCGTTGTTTCTATAAATGATCCCGTATTTCCGTGCTGGTGCGGCGCGTTTGGGCCCTGCCCTGCCCGCACCGCTCCACTGTCTGTAACTCTGTCGTCTGCCATGAAAACGATCCTGTCGCTCACCCCGTGCCCGCCTCTGTTCCTTTCCATCCTCCCGGAGGGTCCTGACAGCTGCCAGGGTGGGGGGCTGCCACTGCCACCCCCCCTTTACCCCAGCCTGGCAGAGGGGCCATGGGCTCCCCAACCCCTCCGTCCTGCACCTCCCTGTGCAGCCCCTCGAAGTCCTGCCCGCAGTGGGGTTGCTTTGCCAGCCCCTCATCCCCTGTGGCACTCCTGGGGGTCCCTGCATCCCACTGCCTACCCAGACCAGCCATTTCCATGGGGTGTGGGGGCTCCCGGGAGGGAGAAGGGGTGGATCCTGCTGGGAAGGAGGACACGGTGCTGCCCCGGTGTGATCCAGGTGACTTTAATGCTGTGAGTCGAGGGGCCAGGGGCACAGCTGCCACGGGCAGTGCCGCTGCTGCCACCACCCCCTTTGCCAGGGGCCAGGCTGGTGCCTGTGGGCCGGGGGGTCAGTACTCCCAGAGCGTGGCCCGCAGCACGGACTCGCTGTCGGCGCGCAGGGTCCCCGCGGGGTCCCCGCGCAGGTACCGCCCGTTCTTCCCTTTGATGGCCACGCGGCCGCGCTCCCGGAACTCGAAGAAGAAATCCTCGGAGAGGTCCCCATCGCTGCACACCGACCCGCTGCTCGCCACGTACCAGAACTTGCCCCCCTGGCCTGCGGGGAGTCCCCGGGGTGGGGGCTGTCAGTGCAGGCTGGACAGACCCCCAGCAACCCCCTGCCCCTCAGCCCCCCGCCCACCTCGGATCTGGTAGGCGCCGTCGCTGAAGCTGATGTGGAAGACGTCGTAGACAGAGCGGTTGGAGTCGAGCAGGTTGGAGCCGCGGTGGTAGCAGACGAAGCCGTGCTCGCCCCGCAGCACCAGCATCGGGCGGTTGATCAGCTTCAGCGTGAACTCCTCGTCCTCCCCTGCACAGCACTCGGCCCTCAGCACCCCGGGGGCCCACCCTGTGCCCCCCATGCCCCCAGCACTTACCCACGGAGTCACTGACAGCCGCCAGCTGCCCGTTCCTCTTGGTGCAGACGTAGCGGCCGTTGCTGGCGCGCAGGGCCACGCGCCGCCCGCGCCACTCGATGTCAAACATGGTGTTGGCAGCGCTGGTGGCACAGGGACAGTGTGAACCAGGGGGTAATGTCCCCCCAAATCCCCCTCTCCACCCTGCACCACAGCACAGCCCCACTCACATTTCAGTGGCCACAGCCTGGATGCCCCCGTGGGCCACCAGGGTCCAGTAGCTGCCGGTGTTGGTGTGGAGGCTGCACTTGTTGGTGTCGCGGTCAATCTGCAGCTGGAAGGTCTCGTGGTTCAGCTCCTCGTCCTGGTTTGCTGAGACATTGACACCTGGAGGTGGGAGTGCATGTTGGTGCCAGTCCCACTCCAGTCATGGACACTGGTCACACTCCAGCCAGCAGTATTGGTCTCAGTCTGGCCATGGACACTGATCCCACTCTGGCCATTGTTACTAATCCCACTTCAGCCATCAGCACCAATCCCACTCTGGCCATCAGGACCAATCCCAGTCCAGCCATGTACACCAGTTCCACTCCAGCCGTTGTCACCTGTTGTGCTCTGGCCATTGGCACTGGTCCCACTCCATCCATGGTCACCAGTCCTGCTCCAGCCACGTCACTGATTCCACTCCAGCCATCCAGCCCACTCCAGCCATTGTCACCCATCCCACTGTGACCATCACCCCCAACTACCCCACAGCCACCTTCTTCCTCCCCCCACCTCCTTCCAAATCCTCCTGCAAACAATTGTGCTAATTGGGCTGGTTAATCAGCTTGTCACCACCATGTCCATCTGGTCACAAACCCCTATTTATAGCTGGTCCCCCCCGTCACCCAGCTCTAAGCTGCTTGGCACAGGGGTGGCACCATCCCTGGGGGGCACCTGGGGGCGAGTGGGGCCCCTGAGGGGCTCCACTCACCTGTGGTCACATCTGATGGCTCTGTACCCACGTGTGTGTGCTCAGGGCATCATGTGTGGGGTGCACACACAAACGTGTGGACCCCCAGGTGCTGCAGGGAGCCTTGCACACCTGTGTGTGTGTGCACACGTACACACCTGAGCACACCTGTGCATACCTGCAGCCCTGCACATGCGCACGTGTGTACACACGCACTCATGGAGACCTGCACACACGTGTATGTACACACCCCCCTCTGTGAACACCCCCAGAGCCTTGCACACACACACACGTGTGCACACACCCCCACACACCCACCTGTGCACACCCACGGAGCTCTCCACGTGCACACGTGTGCACATACACATGTACCCACATCTGTGCACACCCACAGCCCTGCACATGCACACACACATGTGTACACACACACCCACGCACCCCTAGAGCCCTTTCCACCTCCATGGCTGCTCCCAGCCCAGCCCCACTGACCTGGCCAGGCAGGACCCCCATGCCCCCCTCCAGCAGCTGGGCTGGGGTCCCCCATGGCCCCGGGGATGTGGGCGTAGGGTGCCCTCCAGGCAGGGGCAGTGCTGTGGGGTTGTTACTGTGGGGTGTCCCCCTGGGGTGGGGGTCCCAGGGGTGCTGTGGTTACATGGGGATCCTGGGGTAGGCAGGGAGGGTGCAGGGCGGACAGTGGGGTATGGTAAGTGGGCGATGGGGACCCTGGTCTGGGCAGTGGGATGCAGGGAGGGGGTGGTTGGGTGCAGGTGGGGGCAGCGAGGTGCAGAGGAGTGTGGAGAGGGGGCAGCGAGGGGCAGGGGGATGCAGGGGGTGGGCAGCCCTTACCCTGCCGGATGGAGACGTATCTGCCATTGGCCGCCGTGAAGACCACCTGGGGGTGACTCTCCTCCAGGTCAAAGAGTTCATCTTTGCCCGGCTTGGAGCTGCGGCCGGATTTGAGGGTGCCGGTGGGTCCGGTGGGCGCCAGGTATTTCCCGTCGCAGTCCTTGAACGCCAACTTGCCGGCCTTGAACTCGAGGGTGTAGCCGGTGCCGGCGCCGGGCTCGGGCACGAGGGTGCCGTCGCAGCGCAGGTACCGCTCGTCGGCGGTGCGCAGGCTGTACTTCTTGTCCTGGAAGCAGAGGGTGATGAGCGCGTCCACCCCCCAGGGCAGGTTGCTGTCGGTGGCGATCTCGTCCTCGTGGGCGCTCAGGTGGGCGTAGCGGCGGCGGCTGACGCTCAGCAGGTTGGCCTGGGGGTGCATGGCCAGGTGCACGGTCCACAGCTCGCCCTCTGTCACGCTGGGGGCGAAGCAGGACAGCCGGTCCTCGCGGCCGCCGAAGAAGCGCCGGTGCGGGGCCGACTGGAGCGCCCAGCGCCCGTCCGACTGCGTGATGATGTTAAAGCCTTCATCCCGGCCCGGCTGCTCCGCCTCGCAGCGCACCTTTCCGTCCTTGTCGGCGCCCAGGTACCGGCCCAGGTGGCTCTTGAGGAAGACGATGGAGCTGTCGGCTTCATCCTGCTCCAGTGTCCAGATCTGCTTGCGCTTGAGGCTGAGCGCCGAGGCGTTCACCTTGTAGCCGAAGCTCTCTGCTGTCAGGTACCTGCTCTCACAGTTGATCAGCCCAAACTGGATCTTGAGCACCTGGTGGATCCCATTTGTTGGCATCTTCTGCTGGCGCGGGGCGGCCCCCGGGGCGCCGGTGGGGGCTCCCCGGCGCTGCCGAGCCCGGGCGTCGCAGCAGGGCCGGACAGAGCGCCCGCAGCGGGGGCGGCTGCGCTACCCCCGCCCCGCAGAGCAGGACCGGACCCGGGGGCTGAGACCCGCCTGGGTCCCCTCGGTTGGGATCAGAGACCGGGCGGGCTGCGGTGGGCACCGGGGACGCCCGGGCGAGGGGGCACGGCGGCAGCGCCCGGCCACGCCACCGTCCCTCGCCGCGGCCCCGTCCGGCTGTGGCGGAGCCGCGGGTGGAAAACTTGGGTGGGAACCCGATCCGGGCCGGCGTATCCGTTCCGATGCCGGCGGGTTAAGGTTACCGGTCCCTCTGATTCAGCAGCGGGTCACCTCCAGCCGCGCCGCCTCCCGGCCAGCCCCTAAGCGCCTTTTCCAATTAGCCAGGCATTTTGATTAGTGTAAACCTTTTATCCTGCTTTGGGGCCCTTGGCCTCCATCTGTCCTGTGGCCCCAAATCCCTTCTGCAACTGTGGATCGGGGTCACGGACGCACCCAGCCCCCCGGAGCCATCCCCCGGGCTGCGGGTCCGCCGGGGCTGAGTCCGGCTGGAACTCGTGACAGCGAGGAGGGTCCAGGCCCTTGGTGGAGGCAGGAGGGGATGGGGGTGCAGGGACAGCCCCGAGTCCCACCCTGCAGGCACTGAACCCCAGCCCAGCTGGGACCCCCCGGCCAGGGCAGGCACAGCCACAGGGCCCCCCGGCCTTGGCCCCGGCAGGGACAGGCTCTGCCACCACCGAAGCGCTCGGACCCCGTGCCAGGCTCTGCCGTGTCCTGGTTGAGGCCGCCCTGGTTCCTACCAGTCCCATGGCTCCGGTGTCAGCCCAGTGCCCAGTTATTGTTCCTGCAAACAACCCCAGCTTTGGTTGCTCATGACTTTTTCATGCCGGGCAGGCTCTGCCCGAGCCGGGGGGTGCCGTGGCCCCCCGAGCAGCGACACCCGAGCTGCTGTAACTGACCCCCGAAACGGAGCCGGCTCAGCTTTCAGGCCCTGGCGGTGGGGGATAAGTGGGTCAGGGTCCTGGGGGTCCGGGGGGGCCGCGGGCAGCAGGGGTGGCAGTGTGGCTCTCCGTGGGTGCTCGCTGGCACCTGCCTGGCCGAGCAGCCGGGAGCGGCATTTATACAGCCCGGCCCCCCCAGCCCCCGGCAGAGTCAGGTTCCCTTTGGAGGGAGGGGGCCCTGGGCTCTGCCCCACAGCCACAGCGTGTCCCTCTGTCCCTCTGGCCTGGGGACAGCCAGACCCCTCCCCACTGGGGGCTGCTGACACCCAACACGTGCCAGCCTGGCCAGCCGGGGCATCGCCGGGGGCTGTTGTGGGTGACGCCCCCCAATTTCCATCCAGCATCCTTCCCAGGAGGGATTTGGGGGTGCCGAGCTGCCCGGGGGGTCAGAGCAGGGGTTTGGGTTGGGGGTCGCCATGGGGGTCAAGAGGGGAATTGGGGTACCAGGTAGTGGGACCCCCTCCTGGTTTCCATCCAACACCTTTCCCAGGGGGATCTAGGGGTCCCCAGCCCTGGTGGGGAGTTGGAAGATGGATGGGGGGCACCAGCCGCGCCCCACCAGCCCGGAGGTGTCAGGACAGGGGCTCGGGGGCTGTGCAGTGGTGTGGAGGTGCTGGGAATGGGCCCCCCATCATCACCCCTGCCGTGCGCATGGGCAGCGCGGCCGGACGGGCAGCGGGGCGGGCCGGGGGTGGTGCCTTCCTCCTCTGCCTCCTCCTCCTCCTCCTGGCCCTGCCCCTCCCTGCCCAGCCCTGCCCGCCCTGAGTCATGGGGAGGGGTGGCCCCTCCGGGCCGGGGGTCCGGCCGGGATGTCCCCCGGGACACTCGTGTCACCTGCGCAGCCCCCCCCGAGCTCTGGCACCCCCGGGTCCCACCGCGGCCCAGTGGGACACAGCGCTGGCTCGGGGACACGAGACCCTCGAGCTGTGCCGGGACCCCCCAGGACGCCCCTCACCCACCCAGGGCCGCCCCCCCGTCGGTGCCGCTGCTGTGCCCCAACACTGCCCGGTGCCACCCATGGCGGGGGCACCGGGGGCTGCTGGGAGGGGCTGGGCGGGCAGTGGGAATTCCGTGGGACACAGGGATGGCAAGGCCAGTGGCCACCAATGCCCCGGCCTGAGTGGCACCGAGGGGGCAGGACCGGGGGTGGGTGGCTGGTGCGTGGCCCTCTGGCACAGCGTGTGGCTACTGGAGGGGGTGCATGGCTACCACACGGGGTGCATGGCTACCCGATGGGGTGCGTGGCTACCCGGCCCAGGGCACGGCTCCATGATGTGCCATACAGCTGCTCTGATGTTGTCCATGGCTACCCGATGTGATGTGCGGTCTCTGACACGGTGTGTGGCCACCTGAGATGGTCCTTGGCTACCTGACATGATGTGTGGCTACCTGACACAGTGCGTGGCTACCTGCCATGGGCGTGGCTGCTCGGCCTGCCGTGTGCCCACCTGGCCTGCACAGGGCCCTGGCACACACACCTGTGTAGCACTGCACAGGTGGGAGCCGTGGCCGTGCCCCCCATGGCAGGGGGGGTCAGGGCACCCCCGAGGGAGGGTGAGGAGCCCCCGGGCTGGGGGGGCTGGGAAGGGGCGAGTTTGGGCTCCAGAGGAGCTGAGGGGGCTCACACTGGGGTGTCAGTACCGAGCAGGGGTTTGGGGGGTCTGGGGGGGGGGTCTGGGGGTGCAGGGGCAGCACGGCCAGAGCTGTGGGTGCTGGGGAGCTGTTGGGGGGCACCTGCAGCCCTGGGGGGCACCCACCCGTGCACAGTGTCCCCTGTGGGGTGTGATGGGCACGGAGGTGTGCAGGGACAGGGTCTGGGGAGGAGCGGGGGGTGCCCAGCCCGGTGATGGTGCTGGGGGGTCCCAGTGCCACGGGTGGGGTGTGAGGGTCCTGAGGGTGCGGGTCCCGGTGCCAAAGTGGGGTGCAGGTGCCGTGGGGGTGGCAGGGCCTGCGCGGTGCCCGGGCGGGGGTGCCGGTGGGCGGCGAGGCCGGTGCGGCGGGCGGGGGGGTCCCGGTGCCCCGATGGGGTGCAGGAGATGCCCCGGGCTGGGGGGCGCGGTCCCCACTTCGGGGTGCGGGGCCAGGCCCGGCGCGGCCCGCGGGTCCCGGGGGCGCTGCCGGGGGTGCCCGGCCCTGCTCGGCGGGGCAGACCGGGGGGTCCCGCCGGGATCGGGGGGTCCCGTCGGGGCCGGGGGTCGCCCCCCCACCCGCAGCCCCCCCCCTCCCCATGCAGGTTCCGGGGTGCCGCGGGGCGGGGCTAGCCTGGCAGCCGCCCCACGTGGCCTGGGCCGCGCCAGCCAATGAGAGCGCGTGTTTCTGAAAGATCTCCATATATGGCAATGTTCTCGGCCGGGGAGGCGGGGCCGTGGCGCTCGGCGTATAAAAGCGCGGGGCTGGCAGCCGGGCGGTCTCACTCAGCCGGCGGCACCGGACCAGGAGGCACCGTCACCGCAGCGCCCTCAGTAGCGACCCCCGCGCAGCAGGTACCGCAGCCCCGCCGCGCCCGCGCCGCCCTTTGCCCCGCGATCCCGGGGGTGGGAGTGATGGGGGGAGGTTTTACACCGATCGGTCCCGCCCGGCCCCGCGGGGGCCGCGGCCGTGTGGGGCGTCCCGCTGTTCTCCCCCCGCGCCGCGCCGGGATGGTCTCGCCCGTGGGTACAGGCCGCTTGGGGGGGGGCGCGCCGCGATTGGTCGAGGCGGCGGTGACGTCAGCGCGCGGGAGATTCGAACGGGATATTCAAAGGGGAGAAACCATCGGGGCGGGGGGGGCCGGGTATGGCCCCGCGCCAGCGGCTCCGCCCGCGGCCGGCGCTGACCCGGCCCTGCCCTCGCAGCCTCCGCCATGGAAGAGGAAATCGCCGCCCTCGTCATCGACAACGGCTCCGGCATGTGCAAGGCCGGGTTCGCCGGGGACGATGCGCCCCGCGCCGTGTTCCCCTCGATCGTCGGCCGTCCCCGGCACCAGGTGAGGCGGGCGCGGGGTGCGGGCAGGGCCGGGCCCGGGCGCGGCGGGGGCGGCGCTGACTCACCCGCTCGGCTCCGCAGGGCGTCATGGTGGGCATGGGGCAGAAGGACAGCTACGTCGGGGACGAGGCGCAGAGCAAGAGGGGCATCCTGACCCTCAAGTACCCCATCGAGCACGGCATCGTCACCAACTGGGATGACATGGAGAAGATCTGGCACCACACCTTCTACAACGAGCTGCGTGTGGCCCCCGAGGAGCACCCGGTGCTGCTTACAGAGGCCCCGCTGAACCCCAAGGCCAACAGAGAGAAGATGACGCAGGTACCGTGTCCCCCCCCTCCCGCTGGCCCCACCTCGCTCATCTTCACAGACCTCCTTCGTTACATCTGAAACCTGAATTTTTTGTTCTTTTTTGTTTTTCCGACATTTTCAGGGTTCTGTTCTTCTGGCATTTCTCCCCTGAAGCCTCAGGTTCTTTCATTTGTGTTTCTGCCTGCATCTTTTTTGGCTTTCCCTTCACACACCGGGTTGCTCTGCATGCCAAGCATGTGTGTTCTAACACAGAGTGCACACTCCCAGCTCGGGACTCGCTGCTAATTGACTCTTCTCCTTCCAGATCATGTTTGAGACCTTCAACACCCCGGCCATGTACGTGGCCATCCAGGCCGTGCTGTCCCTCTACGCCTCGG
>JAWWEV010000044.1:1063527-1074606 GCA_035583235.1 Hafferia zeledoni | reverse complement strand
CCCTGTCCCTCTGTCCCCCGTCCCTCTATCCCTCTGTCCCCACTGTCCCGTCCCCGCCGTGTCCCCGCTCGGCCGCCAGGGGGCAGCACCGCCCCGCGCGCGCGCTCCGCCCCGCCCTCAGCGCCCCCTGCCGGCCGGGACGGGGTAACAGCGCTGAGAACAAAAGGGCGCCCCGACAGCCAATGGGCATCCGACTCCGCCGCTCGCTCTCCCTGATTGGCGGAGGTGCAGCCAATGGCGAGGGAGTGCTGCCTGTCCGTCTGTCCCCACGTGGGGATGCAGCGAGCGGGGGGAGCGCGGGCCCTTCCTGATCCATTCCCCGCATCCCCGACCCCATCCCGCATCCCTGACCCCATCCCGCATCCCTGATCCCACCCTGCACCCCTGACCCCATCCCGCATCCCTGATCCCACCCTGCACTCCCATCCTGCACCCCTGACCCCATCCCGCATCCCTGACCCCATCCCGCATCCTTGATCCCATCCTACACTTCCCATCCTGCATCCCATATCCTGTATCCCTCATCCTGCAACCCCATCCTGCATCCTGCACCTCCCCGATCCCTGCCCGCACCATCCCACAATCCCAGCCTGCATCCTGCCTGTCATCCCCCCATCCCTTCCCTGCCTCCACCCCTGTCAGCGGGATGCGGTGCCACCAGGACAGGGTGCCCAGGGGTCTCTGGGGGTGTGGTGAGTGCCCAGGGCCAGCCGGGGTGCCCATCCCGGGGGGTGCCAGGGGTGGTGGCAGCAGGAGGGAAACTGAGGCAGAGCGGAGAGCGGAGCCGGCACCAGCAACGGTTCATATATTTATTCATAAGCCAAGTTATCCATAAAAAAGTTCCATAGTAAAAGGCCTTTACAGGAGTGGCGGCTCATAAAACCTTTGTTTAACCCTTTGCTCCTTTTTTTTGTCCTTTTGGATTTTGTTTATCCTGTTTTGTGGCATTTTTTTTTCTTTTTTAGTGTTTACACTGGAAAAGCCCCTGTACACGTTCTGCAGGCGGCGGCGGCGGGACGGGCCAGCGTCCGCCGGCCCCGGGGGGTCCCCGTGGTGTCCCCACAGCGTCCCCCCGGGGCGCCCCCGCGGTCCCCCCCCTATTGCACTGGGGACGGCGGCGCTGGGCCCCCCGCCCGGGGCCGACCCCCGCCCTGGCCCCTCCGTACCGCGCTCCCCGCTGTCCCCGTCCCCCCAGGCTTGGGACACAGTGCACTGAAACGACCCCCTCCCCACCCCCGCCCCCCCTTCCCGAGGATTATTATTATTTTTTTGTGGGTTTTTTTTATAATTTTTATCTTTTTTTTTTTCCTTTCTCGGTTTTCCATAAAACTTCCCGGAAGAAATACAATATTTACAGGCAAAATAAATAGAACAACACACCTGATTTCTGCTTCACCTGCTGGCAAACAGTCAGAGGTACTAGGGAAAGTTATGGCTTGTAGGGGAGCCCCCCCTGCGCCCCCCAATGTGCCCCCAATGTCACTCCGAGCTTTGCATAAGAGCTGGGCAGGACCCGCAGAGGGGGCTCCCTGTCCCCATCCCTGGGGGTCAGCAGAGGACGGGCACCCCAGGGGGGTCAGCACAGGATGGGCACCCCGTCGGCGGTCACCAGGCGGCCCGTGGTGGGGTCGTAGGTGCCCGCCAGGTAATAGAGGTCCTGGCGGTCCTGGTACCTGCGGCCCCGCGTGAGCTGCTCGTAGTGCTCCCGCCCCACCACCTGGCACTTGTGCGAGATGGTCTGCACGTCGTTCTCGTCCTCGTGGCACGACTGGTACAGCGCGTTCTGCGGGGACAAGGCACCGTCACAGCCACGGCACGGCCACCGGGCACGGCACGTGGCTACCCGGGGCGGCTACCTGAGGTGGGACATGGCTTTGTGACATGGGACATGGCCAGCTGGCACAGCACGTGGCTACCTGGCATGGGACACGGCTACTTGACCCAGTGTGTGGCTACCTGGCATGATGCATGGCTACCCTGCACAATGTGTGGCCACATGACATGGTACACAACATCACATGGGACTTGGCTACCTGGCATAGTACACGGCTACCTGATGTGGTCTGTGGCTACCGGATATGACACTTGTGTACTTGACATGGTACGTGGCTACCTGGCCTGGCACATGGCCACCTGACAGGATGGGTGTCTAGCTGGCATAGCGTGGGGCCAGCTGACATGACACATGGCTACCTTGCACGGTGTGTGGCCACACGACATCGTTCATGGCCACTTGGCACACTGTGTGGCTACCTGACAGGACACACGGCCACCTGTCCCCGCCCCACCCTCACCTTGCCATCGCTCTGGCGCTTGCCCAGCTTGGTCTCCTCGGGGTGGTAGAACCACTTGACCTTGACCACCATGTTGCTGGCCCAGGACTCCCACATGCTCTCGATGCGGCCGATGTAGGGCAGGTTGGGCCTCCCGGCCGACAGGAACACGGCGCAGTCGCCCACGCGCAGCGTCTCCTTGCCCCGCACGATGGCCTTGTAGAACAACTTCCGTGCCTTGCCCTTCATGCCACGCCGCTGGGGGGGCACAGGGACTCAGGGGGGTTCAGGGGGGCCACAGGGACCCCCAAACCCGCACTGCCAGCATGGTGACACCACACGGAGCAGCAGTGGGGGTGAGTGTGCCCACAGCACGTGGGCAGTGCCCTGTGCCTTGAGGGACACAGCCAGTGCCACCAGTGTCCACAGGACACAGCCAGTGCCACCAGTGCCCAAGAGACACAGCCAGTGCCACCAGTGCCCAAGGGACACAGCCAGTGCCACCAGTGTCCACAGGACACAGCCAGCGCCACCAGTGCCCAAGAGACACAGCCAGTATCATCAGCACCCCTGCACCTCTGTCACACAGTTGGTGTCACCCAAGTGACACAGATGGTGTCACCAGCACCCCACACTGGGCATCCACATGTCACAGCAGGTGTCCCCAGCACACTGAGCATCCAGGGCTCTGCCCCACACTCAAGCACTCTGACCTGCAGCCCCTGGCACCCTGACAAGTACCAGTGCACCTGCATCCTGAACCTTGCCCCTTGCACACAGGGACACTGCCAGGCACCCCTGTACTCCCTGCACCACCTGCACCTTGCTCTGTGCACCCCATCCCATGCCCCCTGAACCCACACACCCACACCCCATGCACCTTGCTCTGTGCACCCACATACCCTGCCAGGCACCCCCACACTTCCACCTGTGCCCTTGCCCTGAGCCCCCAGGACCTGTGCCCGCTCCTCCCCTTCCAAACCATGTCCAGCAGAGAGTGCCCATGGCAGGCACTGGCCGTGCCAAGCTTTGTGTGCCCTGGTGCCGGCTGTGCCGAGCTTTGGGTGCCCTTGGAAGGTGCCAGCCATGCCAAGGGTGGGTGCCCCCCTTACCTGTGTGGGGTTCCCCGACCACCTCCAGAGCTGGCGCGCGGGCAGGAAGGCGGAGATCTTTGGCCGGTTTTCCACCGAGGGCAGGCGCTGCCGCCGGGAGAACTCTTTGGCTTTGGCGAAGCTGAGGGCCTCCTTGCGCTTGAGCTTGGCCTTGGGGCCGGCGGCGGCCGCCTTGGAGAGGAAGCAGCGCTGTGGGGCCGTGCCCTTGGGCCGCAGCGCGTCCGGCTGCGCCAGCAGCGCCGGCACCGGGTGCGACAGGCAGGTCTGCAGCAGCAGCGCCGAGTCCTCGTCCTCCGAGCTGTAGGAGGAATCCTCATTGTCAGAGGAGCAGAGGCTGGACGTGGAGATGGAGCCGGAGCTGGAGGAAGTGGAGGAGCCCGAGGAAGAGGAGGACACCGAGAGGCGCGTCATGAAGCGCGAGGGGACGTCGGCGCCCAGCCCGGCCGCCTCCTCGTCCTCGTCCATGTCCGAGTAGGAGCTGTGGCAGTCGCTGTCGCAGTTCAGGGCGAAGTCCCCGTGCCCCGAGTACTTGCGCAGCGCCAGCCCCACGGGCAGCGGGTGTGTGGCCGCGCGGCCCCGCCGCTCCCGGCTGCCCAGCCCAGCGTGTCCGTAGCCGTGGCTGCCCAGCGGCCGCTCCAGCCTGGCCCCAAAGTCCTTCTCGGCCAACAGCAGCGCCTTGCACGTCTTGTTCTTGGGGGACGTCACCCCTTCGTGGTCCAGCTTGACCAGGAACTCGCCGCCCACCGCCTTCCTGCGCCCGCTCCTGCCCACCTCTGCCTCCAGCCGCTCGGCTTTCTTGGAGCGCAGGAGCTTCTGTGCCGCGGGCAGGACCAGCCCGGCGCCGGCGCCAAACGAGCCGTAGGAGCTGGCGATGCGGCCGAAGGAGTCGGCGCCAAAGGCGTTGCCGAAGACAGGGGCAGCGAGGTGGTGGTGGTGGTGGTGCAGCGGGAAGAGGGTCTCCTTGGCCCGCAGCTTCTTGGTGCTGCCATTGACCTGGAAGAGGTTCTGCAGCACGGCCGAGCCCTTGTTCGCCGCCTTCCGCTTGGTCTGTGCCATGGCTGCCCAGCTGAGCAGGGACCCTCCACGCCTCCCGGCTGTGGCCTCGCTCAGTGCCGGCCCCCGGCCCCCCGACAGCCCCTCCACGGCTTTGCCTGCAGGAGACAGCGGTCAGGGGGGGCTGCAGGAGGCAGGGAGGGCAGGAGGGAGGCAGGGATGCTCTGGGGCTGTCATTTTCCCACACATCCTTCCCTGCAGGCTGGTATCCATCTCCCGTCATACCACCCTGGTCCTCCATCCCCAACCCTGTATCTTTCTCTGCACCCCAACATTCCCAGCCCTCTGCACCCCTTCTCCCTCTGCATCCCAACACCCTTCCATGCACCCCAGCACCTTCTCCCCATCCCAACACCACTCCTTGCATCCCATCCAGGCAGGTGGTCCATTGGTGCCCTTTCCCCTCCCATACCGCTTTTCTCCTTGCCAGTCGCCTTCCTGCCGGAATTCCGGGGTGCCTGGGGCCCGTGGTCCGGGCAGAGCGTGGGGGGCAGCGCTCCAGGGGTGCCCACATCGCCGCACGCCCGCTTCGCCCGCCGGCAGGAGCTGGAGACCAGCAGTGCTGGGGAGGGCTCGGTGCCTGTGGGGAGGAACGGGGGGTCAGGGCGGCCTCGTGCCCCCCACATGCCCCCCCAGATTCCGGGATCCCAACCCGGCTCCTCACACTGGATCTTGAAGTCGGGGGGCAGCAGGCGGATGTTGGACACGGCGATGTGTCCGGTGTCCCCGTCGTCAAACTCCACCAGTACGGCCTCGGTGTCCTCCTCCTCCTCGTCGCTGGAGGAGCCTGCAGCACGGGAGGGCAGTTGGGATGGGCACAGGGTCCCCCACATCCCCTGCCCCCCAGCCGGCTCCCCCCCAGCCTCACCGCGCACCACGTTCCCCGGGTACAGGCACCGGGATTTCTGGCTCCAGTAGGCGCAGACGCGGGTGCCGGGCGGGAGGCTGCGGCGCGACTGCGGCCGCACGTCCAGGACCTGCAGGGAGCACCACGCTGGGCTCTACAGGCTGGGGGAACCCCACTGTGCTCCCCAACCCTGACCCCCACAACAAGAACCCCACTCACCGCCTCCTGCAGCAGCTGCTCCTGTGAGTAAATGCGCTGCCGGTTCCCCCGCTCGCCCTCGATGATGATGCTGTAGCTGGGGAGGGGGCACAGAGGGGGATCAGTGCCCACCTCGGTGCCCCTCCCATGCCTGGGACACCCCCCAGGGCTGGGACCTCCCCAGTGACCCCACTCACATGTCAGGGGGCTGGATGGTGCGGACGCTGCCGGCGTAGAGCAGACTGTCCTCCTTGGGAATGAGGATGTGCAGCCCATCCCGCAGATCCTCCTTCTGGATGGCACAGGCGTGGGGCACCTCCCCACGTGTGCCCCCTGACAGGCAGCCCCCCAGCTCCTCCTCCTCCTCTGAGAAGCTGCTGTTGTCGTCGAAGTCGAAGTCGTCCTCCACAGTGAAGCTCTCCAGCAGTTTGCTGACTGCCCGGCCCTTGCACTGCGCGAGGGGGCTCAGGGTGGGTAGGGGGCACAGGGGGTCTGTGTCAGGGCTGGAGGGGACCCTCTTGGATCTTACCTGCTTGGTGGCCACTTTGCTCTTGACCTTGGCCAGCTTCTTGCCCTTGCTCAGGATGGTCTTGGCGCTCCGAGGGGAGAGGGCCAATGAGAGTGCCCCGTTCTTGCGCTGCAGGAGAGGGGTCAGGGCTGGCTGATGGGACCCCAATGTGACCACAGCCCCCTGGGGCCCACTCGTGCCTCCCAGCACTGCAATCCCTGCACTGCTGCTCCCCAGCTCCCCCAGCACCCACAGCCTGTGCGAAACCTGCACCCATCCCTTGGCACTCCATGGTCCCATCAATGCTCCCCAATGACCCCAACACCATAAATACATCTCACGGTTCCATTGATGTCCCCCGCTAACATCCCAGTCTCACACCCAGCCCCCTGCACCCCCCAGCCCACAGGTGCCCCCCAACTAACCCAGAACCTCCAGCCCATCCAAACCCCACAGCCCCTGCACCCCCAGCCCAGGGGTGCCCCCCACTCACCCTGAGGGCTGCCTGCAGCCCTTTGCTCTTGCGGGTGCCCTTCTTGCCCCTCTCTCCCAGCCGAGCTCCCTCGTCCCGTGGCCCCAGGAGCCGGGGGTCAGTGCCCCCAAAGAGGCTGCCAGGGGGCCCTGAGGGGCTGGGGCCGCCAGGGGCAGGGGGCCTCAGGCTCTCCTTGTTCTTGGCCTTCAGCTTCTTCTTGCTGCCCTCGGGGCAGCCCCCCACCTTCCGCCGCCCTGGCACCTTCTCCAGCTTCCTGGCACCCCCCGGCTTCACCGGCCGCCGCTTGATCTTCACCTCCCCTTCGGCGCTGCCAAGGCAGCAGGGACCTGGCAGGGACAGGGGTCAGGGCACCCCACAGAAGTGACAAGGTTTGGGGGACCCCGGAGTTGCCCACCCAGCCCTGGCACAGGCCTCCCAGGGTCCTTGCCCCTGTGCCCCATTACCTAGCAGCCCCTGCCTTTCCTTCTTCTTCTTGGCCTTCTCATTGGCCTCCATCTTCACCACGGAGGATGGGGAGGGTCCCAGCACGGCCACCGGCCCTGCAGGCAGGGACAGCCCCGGCTCCTCATCCCCCTCCTCGCTGTCCGTGTCCCCATCCGGCTCATCTGCAAGGACAAAGGACAGCCGTGAGGGATCCCTCTGCACCCAGGTGTGGCCTCCATGCCCCCAGTGCAGGATGGGGTGAGCTGGGGCCATGTGTGACCCCCACACCTGTCCTGAACCTTCTGCAGCCCTGTGCTAGACTCTGAACCTCCATTCCTCTGCTGAATCCTGCACTCCCAGACCCATGGCTGGACCCTGCACCCCTATCCTTGTGCTAGACCCAGCACCTCCAGTCTGGACTCTGAACTCTCATTCCCAACCCCAACCTCACACCCCCATCCTGACCATGGATTCCATCCCAATCTTGCCCAGACATTCCCATCCCAGATCCCTCACCATTATCCCTGTGCCAGACCCCACACCCCCATCCCCACCCCTCACCCCATCCCTGTGCCCCCCTTGCCTCTGAAGTGGGGGGGCTGCCGGGGGCTGGGGTCCTGCCCCTGGTACTTGGAGCCCTTGGAGCCCTTGGGTCGGTTCAGCTTCTTCTGGATGCGGGCGCCAGGGTTGGGGTCCCTCCGGCGGAAGGGGCTGAGGCTGGGGGGCAGCCCCTTGCTCTTCACCTTCTGCTTCAGCTGCAACAGCCCGTGAGTCACCACACAAGGCAGGGGGCCCTGTGCTAGGGGGGGTCTGGAGAGCCCGGGGGCAGAACAGGAGCCCCCAGACCATGCAGGACTCACCGGGGAGCCCTGAAGGCTGCTGAAAGTCCCCCCTGACAGTTTGCTCCTTTTCTTCTGAGGCTCGGGGTCCCCCCTCAGCTCGGCACACAGCAGGGACAGGCTGGTCTTCACTGCCCTGGGGGGAGCATAGCATGGGCATGGCGTCTGTGGACAGCCCCAGGGGGGTCCTGCACCCCTGGAGAATCCTGCATCCCCCCGAGGGATCCTGCACTCCATCCCAAATGAATCCTGCGCCCCACTCTGGCTGCCTCCTGCACCCCTCAGCTGCCATCTCCCTGTTCTGCTCCCCGTGCCTACCAACATTTTGTGACAATGAACGTAGAGATTAATATTTTTTCCCCATTTTCCATCTTAACCGTGGCCCCATTTAGCAATGATTTAACAAGAAGGGGTCTGGGATCCCCCAACACTCCCACACACCTTCCCAGCGCTTGGCTGAGCACACAGGATTGATGGGAGTGGAGAACAGAGTGTGACAGGGTCACCCCATGCTGTGGGGCTCCATGGAATGCTGCTCCCACCGAGACCCTCCCATCTTCCATGGGAGTGAGTGGATGAGCCCCACTGAGCAGGGCACGTGATTGGGGTGTGATGGAGGCAGGGTGGGGGTGCAGTGAGGATGTGACGGGGGGGCCCTGAGCCCCAGGAGGGTCAGACCCCCAGCTGACAGGGTCATGTGTCACGGGTCACTCACTTGACCTTGCGGCTCTCGGCCCTGCCCAGAGTGCTGGAGTGTTTCCGCTTCCTCGGCCGCCCCGGCCCGCGCCTTGCCGGGCTCCGGGAGCTCTCGTCACGCCTGGAAAACCGGGAACAGACACCGTGAGCAGAGAGAGACCCTCCCACCACCAGGCTGAGGACAAGCCCAAACTCACCACATGGATTAACCACCAATGCTGCCCCTACCCCACGGCCCAGCCCCAGGAAGGGGGTGGAACGGGACGTACTCGTGGTCATGGCGCCGCTGCAGCCTCACCAGCTCCCGCTGCTTCTCCTTGTAGCGGCGCTGGAGCTCGGCCAGGCGCATCCGCACCTCCACCTCCTGCGTGTTCAGCTGCTCCATGGCTGCCTTCAGCGGGCACACCTGGGGGGCCACGAGGGTTTGGAGGCAGCTGGCACCGCTGGCAGTGCCAACAGCCTTGGCTGCAGCGCAGAGAGCAGGCACAGCTCATCCCGGTTCCCACCCTGCCGGGAGACACTCACGGCCTTGGTTTTGGGGGTCCAGGTGTACTTGCGCCGGGGGACGCGGGCGCGGGGCGGGGGTGAGACGGGCAGGGGGCTGAGGGCGGGTGGGCTGCCCTCCCGCCCCACCGCCTCCACCAGCGACCAGGCAGCTGCCACTGTGGCCAGGTTCTGCAGGTTGAAGGCCAGCAGCTCCTCATCCTCACCTGCGTGGACAGGGCGGGGTCAGCGGGGATGGACATCCAGACCCCATGCTGGGAGCAGACCCTCAGCTGTGGCCAGGAGGGACATGACATGCCCCATCTGGTGACCCCATCCATGGGGAGGGGGACTCCATGGCCACCCCTGTGCCCCATCCCACCAACCCCTCTGAGTGCAGTGAGACCCCACAGCCAACCCCTCATCCCACAGTGCCCCAGCCCATCCCCAGGATGGATTCCCCTTCCACCCCTCCCACACACCAGCGGGGCTGGGGATGAGCCAGGACACTGGCAGTGTGTGGCCATCCCTGCTGAGGCCCCCGGCATTCCCTGGGGAAGCCGAGCCGGAAGGGAATCCCAGCGCCTGCCTGGAGCCAGCGCTGGAGCAGCGCCCCAGCTTCGAGTGCAGCGTGGCACTGCAGCATGGCATGGCATGCAGCCCACCACGCCCTCGGTACAGGGTGTACTGGGGGCTCTTGGGGCTACCAGAGTGCACCAGGGGCACTGAGAGGCCATGGGGGCACCGAGGGTCACCCACCTTCCCTGGCCAGGTCACAGCGGCGCCGGCGCAGCTCCAGGTCGGCGAGTTCGCTGAGCAGGGCGATGCCAGGGATCCCTGAGGGGTGGGGGGCGGGTGAAGGCGGGGCTGGGGGGCGCTCCTCGGGCTCCTCCAACGCTGGCAGCTCCCCCAGGTCGATGCCGGCGGCGATCAGAGCCTCCAGCCCACCCGGGTAGCCCTGGTGCCCACTGGGGATGTCACCATCCTCTTCCTCATCGCAGCTGCCCTCTGGCTCCAAGCCATCGCTGTCACCTTCTTCCTCCTCCTCTTCCTCTTCCTCCTCCTCCTCCTCCACAGCGGGGGGCAGCGGGGAGCCCTCCACCCCGGGCAGAGGGTGCTGCTGCTCCGGCTGCTCCGGCGCTCCCTGAGCCGCCTCCCGGTGCCCCCCGCAGGGCTCCTCGGTGCCCGCCGTGGCCGGCGCTGCCCCCCGCTCCCTGCACAGGGGCCCCGGGGGGAGCAGCAGGTGGTGCCGGTGCAGCAGCACCCCAGAACCCTCAGCCGGGGAGTCCCGCGGGGGGCCCGGCTCCCGCAGCGCCTCGGCCGTGGGGCTGAAGGTCCGGGACTGCTCGGGCTCGGCGGGGGGCGAACCGGCGTGCACGGGGTCGGGGTCTGCCGGCTCGGCCGAGTGTGCCACGGGGTAGCCCATGGCGGCGGCGGGGTAGCCATACCCAGGGGGCAGGTCTGTGGGGATGGGGGGACAGTCAGCAGGGACACCTCGGTACCCCCCAGCCTCCCTCCCCTCCGTCGCTGCCACAGCCTCACCTGGCTCCAGGGGCTTGGGGTACCGGCGTGGGGGCTGCCCCTCACCCTCGCCCTCGCTGCCCTTGCTGGGAGTGGGCAGGGGGCTGGCGGCGGGCGAGCGGGGAGCCACGGCCGGGCTGGCGGCGGGGCAGGCAGGTAAAGTGCAGGGGGCCGTGGGCAGGGTCACCGGGCACTTGGCCGGGTGCCGCAGGGCCGGCGAGTGGCAGCAGGGGGACAGCTTGGGGGGCGCGGGGGCCGCCGAGGTCAGGCCCTTGGCTGGGGGGTTTAAGGCAACTGCTTTGTGGGAGGGTTTGAGGGGCTTCTCGGGACCCCCGTCCTCCAGCTCCAGGGGCTGCTCCTCCGGCTTCCGCTGTGGAAGGCAATATCGAGACACAAGTCAGTCCCTGCCCCACAGCCTGGCATCCCACATCCCTGCCCTGCATCCCACAGTTCTGCCCTGCATCCATCCCACATCCCTGCCCTGCATCCATCCCACATCCCTGCCCTGCATCCATCCCACATCCCTGCCCTGCATCCATCCCATATCCCTGCCCTGCATCCCACATCCCTGCCCTGCATCCATCCCACATCCCTGCCCTGCATCCATCCCACATCCCTGCCCTGCATCCATCC
>JAWWEV010000044.1:1049372-1063427 GCA_035583235.1 Hafferia zeledoni | reverse complement strand
GCCCTACATCCATCCCATATCCCTGCCCTGCATCCACCCCACATCCCTGCTCTGCATCCATCCCACATCCCCGCCCTGCATCCATCCCATATCCCTGCCCTGCATCCATCCCACATCCCTGCCCTGCATCCATCCCACATCCCCGCCCTGCATCCACCCCACATCCCTGCCCTGCATTCATCCCACAGCTCTGCCCTGCATCCCACAGTGCCATCTAGCCCCACGCAGCCCAGAGTCCTGCCCTACCACCCAGCCCAGCATCCTACAACCCTGCCCCACATGCCTGTCCAGGCCCAGTCCCCGCCCCTCTGCCTATCCCCAGGCTTCTCCTCCTGCCCAGCAGCCCCCAGCTCTGCCCCACACCTCCCATCAACCCCCATATCCAGCCTCACATGTCCACCCTCGAGCCTGCCCTGCATCTTCCAGCCAGCCCCACATCCCATTCCACCCTCAGCCCCCCAACATGCCCCAACCCCTGGCACCTGGCCATGTGCCTGGCGCTGGATCTCGAGGGCCTGGGCTGCCCGATGCTGCTGCTGCTGCTGCTGCTGCTGCTGCTGCTGGAGGGCGTAGAGCTCCTGCTGCCGCAGGAACTGTGACCGTGGGTACACGGGCAGCTGCCCCGTGTGCTGCAGGTGGGCACCGGGACCCCGACCCGGGTACATGGGGGGCCACAGCGACGCCTGGTCCATCACGTCGGCTGCAGATGGCAGAGCATCAACTGGGGAGCCACTTCAGGGTCACCTCCCAGAGTGCCCAACCCCAGCCCTGTGACCCTGGCACCACCAGAAGGGACCCCCATCTCCTAGTCCTAGACCCCCAAAAGTACTTGCAAAGACCCCATCACACTCCCCTGTACCACCAAAGAGTGTCACAGAGACCCTACTGTCCTCCCCATCATCCTCTCCTGCACCCCCAGTCCCACAGTACCACCCACAGGTGCCACTGGGGACACATCTCCCACCCTGCACCCCCAACAGTGCCTACAGAAACACCTCTGCCCACCCATGAACCCCCAGAAGTTCCAGCACCCATCTCCTCTCCCCCAGCCCCACCCAGCCCCCAGGACTCCCCTCCCCAGCACAGAGTGCAGGTCCCAGCCTCACCCAGCGTGTGGGGGGTGCCGTGGGCGGGGGGCTCGGTGGGGAGGATGACCAGCTGGGCGGGGGGGTCCTGGGCGAGGGGGAACACGGGCTGCATGGCACTGGGCATGGAGGTGGGGAAGGCGGGGGGCAGGTTCTGGTGCAGCGCTGGGTGCCCGATGCCTGCAGGGATTGGGGAGGGGGTCTGTCAGCACCCCACTGTGGGGGCTCAGCACCCACCCGGCCCCTCCAGAGCCCCCCCACTGACCGTAGGAGTGCCCCCCCATCCAGATGGAGGGGCTGCGGGTGCGGGGAAGCCAGTGCGTGTGCGCAGGGTGGGCGTGGGCAGAGGGGTCCCCCCCAAGCTGCCCTGCTGGCAGTGACGAGCCCCCCGCCATCATCAGGTGGGGGGTCAGCTCCCCAGGACACCCCCCCGACGGGTGCAGCCGGGCAAATTCCACCAGGTCCTTGTTGTCCCTGCAGCAAGAGGGAATAGAGAGTGTGGGGGCAGCACTAGCATCACCCTCCCCTTTATCCCCAGAGTACCCCCAGGGATTCACCTTCCACCTATATACCCCCAAAAAGGACCCCTCTCCCACCCCTGCATGACTATGGACAGTCACATGCACCACCAGCTCCCAACATGCACTCAAAAAATCACCCACTGGGATTCCCATTTCCCACCCCACACCTCCAGCAGCACCAACAGGAACCCCATCACTCTCCCCTGTACCCCTAAGAACACCCAAAGGGACCCCATCTCCTAACTCCACATTCCCAATGCACGTCCAGGGTCCCCAAGCTCTCTCCCTGCACCCTGGGGACCCCCACCATCCCCCTCCTGCACCCCACGGACTCCCATCTTCCCCCTGCTCCCCAGCAGCCCCCCTGACTCACTGGAGCAGGATGTCCCTCCCGGGCAGCCCCAGGCGCTCCTCGCACAGCCGGCCCCGCTCGTCCTCGGGCTCCAGCTCCATCAGGTGCATGGGGCGTGCGGTGCCCGCTGCCATGGGGACACCATGGTGGCATCAGTGTGGCACCACCATCCCCCTGCCACCCACATCCCCCTCCCCAGCCCTTACCTTTGACTCCGGCCGCCGCCCGCTGCCGCCCTGTGCTCCCGGTGCCGCTGTTGCCATAGGGCTCGTGGCGGCCCAGCGTGTCCTTCTGCCGCGCCACGGCCACGGCGATGCCCACGGGCGGCTGCCGCACCTCGCCCTCGGTGCCACTGGGGCCCAGTGCCTCATGCTCTCGGCCGCGGGCACAGTCTGGCCGCTCCAGCTCCAGCTGCCCCTTCCCCGATGGGAATTTGGTGTCCTGGTGGGCACAGCTGCCCTTGGTGCCTGCCAGCCCCACGAAGGGGGGGCCCTTCTGCCCCCCCAGCAGTGCCCCGTTGCTGTACTTGAGCAGGTTCTTCATGGCCGAGACCTCGTCGGGGGCATTGGGCACCTCCTGTGCCCGCACCAGCCCCGCGCCAAAGGGGTCCAGGTAGGGCCCCCCCTTCTGCTCTTCTGCCACAGCCAGGGGGGGCCCCTGGCCCTGCACCCCCCAGGGGGGCAGGGGGTGCCCACTGTAGCCAAGGGCACCCAGCTCCAGGGGCTTGCGCTTGCCCTCGGCCGCCTCGGCCTCGGGGTGCTGCTGGTGCCGGATCCGAGCCACCTTCTGTGCTGGGGGGTCCTTGGGGGGGCCCTTCTCTAAAGTGCAGCAGGAGGGGCCGACGCGGACACCCAGGGGGTCGGGGCGGGGGGCGCGGGAGCAGTCGGGGGCTGGTGGCACCTCGAAGTAACCCTTCTCCAGCCCCGCCTTGGGTGCTGGACACCGGCCAGAGAAGGGGGCTCCCTCGGCTGCACCCCCCCCCAGGTACTCCAGCCCCTTCAGCCGTGTGCCCGGAGCCCCCCAGTCCAGCCGCCGCTCCGCTGGCCCCTCGGCCTTCAGCGGGTGGTGGAAGGGGGCACCGTAGGGCTCAGTGCCCACCTCACTGTGCCGCTCCTTGCTGTCCCCACGCTCCATCCCGCCAGAGTCTGCCTGGAATGAGCGGCTCTTGTCCGTCGGGGGTCCCACCGAGGGCACCAGCGTGGCCCCACTCAGCTTCAGCTCACGGGCGGGGGGCTCGGGCAGTGGGCACAGCACTTCGGGGCCGCCGTGGAGGGGGAGGCAGGGGAAGGAGCCGGCGGTGGGCACGGTGTAGGACACGGCGTGGTGCAGCATCTGCCGCCGCTCCACGGCCTCGCCGTAGGGCTGGGGCGCCTCGGGGACCCCCGGCTCCCGCTCCTTGGGGGCGCAGCGGGCGGCGCGGGGCAGGGCGTTCCCGGCACAGCTGGGCAGTGCCGCGCGGGCACCGTCACTGTCCAGCCCCTTGGCACCCAGCAGGCACGAGGCCAAGGGTTTGGGGCGCCCGTCACCGGACCCCCGCGGTGGCACCCCCTCCTTGCAGTGCCCCTCAGGCGGCACCGACAGCACCGCCTTGTGCCGCTCCTTGGGGTCCTCCTCGGGCAGCCGCTCCTTGGAGTCGCCCTTGCCCCCCTTCTCCTTGCCCACCAGGAAGCGCTCGTAGTCCTTGGGGGTCTTGGGCAGGGCGCTGCTGTCCCGCTCCCGGCTGCAGGAGCCGGCAGGGGGCCCGGGGGCGGCGCGGGCAATGCCAGGGAAGCCGTGGCTGGCGGGGAGCAGGGGGGGCTGCGCCGGAAGGTTCCGCAGGTAGAAGTTATCTGGAGGGGAAGGTGATGGGTAAGACCCCCACGGACCCCCCACCCAACCAGTCACTGTGCCAGTGACGGGAAAAGCGGGATGAAGAGATGGGTGCCCACCACCCACTCCCACTGCCCAAGCACCAGGCATGTGCTCTGCCAGCAGCCCCCCACTACAACACCAGCACTGGGACAGGCACTGAGCCCCCACCCCTGCCCGTCTGGGGACACGTAGCCCCACGGGGGGTACCCCGGTGGCCCCGGTACCTGCCTTTCTGGCTCTCGTAGAAGCGGTGCTGGCCATAGAGCACGTTGCCATTGCCATGGTGGTCCAGGTGGCCCATGGGCAGGAAGGTGGAGGCCAAGCTCCCAGAGAAGCGGGGGTACCCTGGGGCTGAGGGCACAGGGTCAGGGGGGCGTGGGTGGCACCTCACCCAGCACCCCAACCTACACCATTCCAGCTGGGAACGCTCCGTAGAGCCCATGATTCCCTCCATGCTGGGACCCCCCCCACTCTCTGGAAGCCGCCGGCGGGGGCTGAGGCCCCCCAGCCTCGTGTCAGCAGTGGCAGTGCTTGGCTTGGCTCGGCTCGGCACGGCTCGGGCGGGCTGTCCGTCAGCCGCATGTGCTGCCCGTCCCCGTCCCCCCGTGCCCCCCCGGAACGCCGGGAGCCAGCTGGCAGCCGGTCAAACTACCAGCCGGGCCGGCTGCCAGGGCGCCGCGCCAGCACCGCCGCCCCGCTCCCACTCCTCCAGCGGGATGGGGACGCCAGCACGATGGGGGGCACGGGGAGTCAGTTTTACCAGGGCTGTCCTGGCGGTCCCCACACTGTCACCTGCCCCAGCACGGGGGCCCCTGCCTGAGTTCATCATTACCAGCCCCAGCCCAGCTTGCAGGGTGGGGATCTGCATCCCAGCACAAGCCTCTCCAGCCACCCCAAACCCCAACTGCAGGGGCTGAGCCTGGTTCCCATGGATGCCTAGGGGGATATGGGGCATGGTGCTAGCTGTACCCACAGCAACACTCCGAAGCTGTTGCCCAGGGGGCCTGGATCCCATCCACACGGGCACTGGTGGGGCATGATCCACTGGCACTGTACAGAGACTCAGCCACATCTTGGCCCCCTGAACCCATCCCCATCCCGGTGCCCACTCACCTTCATGGGAGTGGGAGAACCAGATCTGGGAGGTGCCAGAGTGGGGTCCACAGAAGGCGGGCTCCGGGGGGGAGGCGGCAGGGCCGGCGGGGTGGCTGGGCCCCCCAGAGCCCAGGCTGCTGCTCAGGAAGCCCCCCATGAAGGAGGAGGGGGGAGCGCTCCCCATCAGGCTGCTGCCGGCTGTGGGGAGAGCACACAGTCAGGGGGAGAGCACAGTGTCGGGAGGGTGCTGAGGACACAGCTGGGGGTTGAGGACACATCTGGGGGGGCCAAGGACACAGCTGGGGGGCTGCACGGGCCCTGCTGGCACACACAACCTGCCACACCCTCGTGCACATGGTTCCCACGGGGCTGTGCAGCCCACGCTGCAGTGGTGCACACACAGCCCCCCCGAGCACGTGTCCCTCGTGTGATCGTGTCCCTCATGCACACACATGCCTCAGGCACACGTGGTCCATGAGTACACATCCCTTAAGCATCACTTCCCTCGTGCACACACATCCCTCGTGCATGGACAGCCCATGAGCACTCACATCCCTTGTGCACACACAGCCTGTCAGCCACACATCCCTCGTGATCACACCCTTTGTGTCACCATGTCCCTCGTGTCACCATGTCCCTCGTGCACACACGCTGCTTGTGCACATCCCTCGTGAGCTCACACAGCCCACGTGCAACCACACCCTTCGTGCCCCTCACACCCCCAGCCCCACGGTGCTCACACGTGCACCACTGCCCTGCCCTGTGCATGCCCTGAGTGCACACACATGTGCTGGCACACGGGAGACTTTGCACACGTGTGGCTCCCCACGCAGCTGCTCCCAGTGCCGGGACAATCCCGAGGGGCCCAGGCTGTGCCACACCATGTGTGTGCACACATGTAAGTGTGCACGTATGTGTGTGCACTCGTGGATGTGTGCACAAGCATGTGCACACACACACATGTGCAGGGAGGGGCAGGGGCAGCTCCCATCCTGACCCTGCCACCTCCCCCACAGCCGGGGGGCCCCCAGCACCCCTGGGATGGCCCATGGCCGCGCTCCCCATCCCGCCCCCCATCCCACTCCTGTCCTGGCCAAGCCGTGAGATCACGGTGGAAACTTTGGAGCTGGTGGCCAGCGGCGGGGCGGGGGAGCCGGGATGGGGGAGCCGGGATGGGGGAGCCGGGATGGCGGAGCTGGGATGGCGGAGCTGGGATGGCGGAGCAGCTGCCCCACACTGCTCCCCGTGGGCAGCGTGGCCGTGGCACAGCCCGGCACGCGTGGTGTGGTGCGGAGCGCGGGCTGGCCACCCGCCCGGCCGGGGCAGGAAGCGATGCTTTGCTCTCTAAGCCGGCCCACGCTCCCCAGCTAATCCCGCCGGGATGCCTCTGGGATGACTGTCGGGATGTGGTTTCAGGCAGCTTCGCTCCTTCCTCTGCGGCGAGGCCGAGCCGGGCAGGGCCGCGTGGGCCGGGGCCACGGCCGCAGCCCTGGGAACCGGACACGCACCAGGATGGGTGGGCACATCACACCGTGCCAAGGCATCCCGGGGGATCCCTGCCCGGTGCTGCCTGTGGCCGGCCCACCCGCTGCACCCTGGTCATGCCGGGGGACCCCATGCAGGCGCGGAGCCGGCAGCGTGCCGGACGGGAAGCCGAGGTTTCCAGAACAAGACTTTTCTGGAAGCTGTGGAATGGGCTGAAAAAAAATAACCCCCCACCCCTCCCTGATGGCGGTGGGGCTGGGGTGTCCCAGGGGGGCTGTGGGGCCGCCGCTCCCCACCACCCACCCGCTGACTCACAGCTCCCCCGGCACTGCCGTCCCCACATTCCCACCCGCCAGCTTGGCCACGGCCCCTGCACACTCGTGCTCTGTCACAGCTCAGCACGGAGCACAGGCAGGGATAACCCCCTGCTCTGTCCCCTCCAGCCACGGTGACAGCAAGGACAGTGATGGGGCCCTGAGACCATGAACAACTCGTGTCACCGATGAGCCACCAGTGCCAGAGCAGCCCTGTGCCACAGAGCCTGAGACCGGGCACAACTCGTGTCACCAGTGAGCCACCAGTGCCAGAGCAGCCCTGTGCCACAGAGCCTGAGACCGGGCACAACTCGTGTCACCAGTGAGCCGGCAGCATCAGAGCAGCCCTGTGCCATGCCGGGCACAGCACCGTGGGGCTGGTTGCCAGCACGGCACAGATGGGCTGCGGATCCCACCGCGGCCCCCCCTGCGGCCCCCCTGGCAGCGTCACCCTGGGAACTCCCTGGCCGGGCTCCCCGGGGCCAGCGCCGTGACTCAGCCCTGCCGGCATCGCTCCCAGCTCCGGCACGAAATTTCCCTTGGCCCCAGATCCACAGAGGGTCACACGTGTGACAAGAGGGCCAGGTCTCAGCACGGCTGCGGTGACAGCGCCGGGGGGCTGCAGGCGGGGGTGGGTCACTGGGGGGACCCGTGCAGGGCAACAAGAGGCGCTCCCCTCCCTGCAGCTGCTCCTCGCCCCCACTCCAAGTGCAGCACAGATGGGAACGTTCTGGGAAGGCAGAAAGTTTCAGAGTCGGGGTGTGTGGGAGGGGCTGTGGCCCCGAGGGGATTGACCCCAGGGCTGCTCCGGGGTCCCCAAGGCGGTGACAGCCCCCAGGTCCCCGCGGTGGTGGCGGGGGGGACGTGCACAGGGTTGGGTTTCTCCCTCAGCTATTTCAGGGCTGGAACATTCCTAACGAAGCCGGGGCCGCGGGCGGAGGGCTGGGAGCTGGCAGGGACCCTCACGCCACAGCTGGGCACCCCCGGGGTCCCCTGAGGCAGGCAGGGGGTGGGATGCAGCCCCCAGCACCCCCCATGTCATTCACAACCCACACAGTCCCTTTAAAAATTTGGCAAACAGGGAATAACCGGGCTCTGGCTCCCTCAGTGCTGTAATTCCAGCTGAATCCATATTGTTACGGCACTAAATGAACGCCGTGATGGTGAAACGCTGCCGGAATGTGCCCGACAGAGCCAGGGGGGCAATCCCAGCCTTATCTGATGGGTTATCTGCTCCAGAGGGCCACAGACAAATGTCCTGGCTGGAGCTGCCGCACACTCAGCACTTGCACACTCACCAGGGCTGTGCGTGCACGGGGCTCACAAGGATGGTGCACACTCCTGGCACGGCTGGCACAGGCTGCTGGCACGGCTGCCACACGTGTGTGCTGCCTGCATGCACCATTTGCACACCCACTGCACAACCTGGCACACATGTACCCTGCAAAACCATTTCTGGAGCACAGAGAAGACAGAGAAGGTCCAGTCCTGGGGTCCTGATGTCCCACCCCACTCCTGGTGTCACACGGATGCAAAGCATATGGGCCCCCCAGGGGAACCCCCAAAACGTGGGGACCATGGTGACCCCGTGCCACTGAATGTCACATATGCAGGGTCCCAGAAGGGAGTGACCCCAAGGTGCCCCTCAGGACTCAGGACCCCCTGCTCCCCCCAGGAGGGACCCCAAGACCCAGAGGAGTCAGAGCCTGCTCTGGGGTGATGCTGAGAGGCAGGTGTGGTGCAGGCAGGGCCAAGGAGGTCCCGAGGAGCTGAGGGGTCCCCGAGACCCCCAAATTCCCTGTGGAGCCTACACACATGCCCAGTGTCCCCTGGGCAGCAAGAGGGGCTGGCAGCAGCTGCCCATCATCCCAGGGCCCAGCATGTGGCAGCGTCTCCGCATGGATCCAGCTCATTACTAAGGAACCACATGGGGATGATTCTGTGAGACCTGGAGGGATATGGTGGGACCCGGGGTGATCAGGTGGGACCTGGGGTTCTGCACATCCCGCTGCTCCCACCAGCCACGCGTGTGTCCCTCGGCCCCTCATGGCTATCGGGAACAGCCCAGTTAATATCCAAATCTGCTTTAACTTTGACACTCACTTGCAAATGCACCACAAGCAGTGACATGGCCGGGATGGCTCAGAGGGCAGGGGGGAGTGGGTGCCCCCCGACCAGAGCCATGCCAGAGCTGTGCCAGAGCCGTGCCATGGCCTCCAGCCCCTCATCAGACCCGTCTCCAGGGAAGCAGCGATGCGGAGCGGCTGCAGCACTGGCACCCAGCCCTGTGTCACCACGCGGCCAGAGAAACTGTCCCCACCTGCCCCATCCTTCCCCCCGAGCTCCCCTCTCCAAAGGCCATGCTGGGGAACCACACAGTGCCCAGCCTGTGGTGTAATCCAGGGAGGGGACAGGTGTGGGAGCACATCCAGCCACCGATTCACTGCCACCAGGATGCACCCCCTGCACCGGGATGTGCCCTGGGACCTGCACTGTCATGGCCAGGCTGCACCAGCATGCACAGTGGGGTGCACATAACAGCATGGCCATGGCCAGGCTGCACCCCGGCACCCCCGGGTCACACCACACACCGGCACAGCCCCGCTGCTCCCAGCAAAGCGGCCCCACCGTTTCCCAAGGCCGCGCACCGAGGGCTCGGCCACCGTGACAATCAGCCCGGCGCACTCACAACTCTCCACTAGTCCAGAGAAACATGCAAAGGACAAAAATCGCATCCAGGCCCCAGCGTGGCTCAGCCCGAGTTTCCCACCTCGTGGCTGTGGCAGAGGCACTGGGATCCCTGGCCCTGCTAGGCACAGGGTTTGCCGGGGTGGTGGGACCCACCACAATCGGGGCTGCACCTACCCTGGGTGGGCTCTGGCAGCTCCGGGGGTCCCTGATCCCCCAGCACCAGGCAGTGCCACAGCCCCCATGCCACCATCCATCCTGTGCCGGTGCCAAACCTGACGCCGGCTGGAGCGTTCGGTTCCAACAACGCGCGGCCCTGAGTTACGGCTTTAATAAAATCAAGGAAAACAGTTTTATCTCCCATTCCCAGGGAGGCCACCGGCCCCGGCAAAGGCTCCTGGGAGGTGTAGTCCGGCCCCACGCCGGGAGCCATTTGGGGGAGCGCGGCCAGAGCCCCCCCAGCCCCGCCGTGCCCCCCGGGCACCGCCACACCACGGCCAACCGCGGGCTGGCTCCGTGCGCTGGGTGGGGTAATTATCAATCATCGGCGTTAATTACCACGCCACGCTGCCACGGCTGCCGGCAGCGCGGCTGGGCCGTGCCAGGGGGGCAGGGGTGCTGGGCACAGGGACCCCCTCCCGCCGGCCACGGAACGATGCGGTTTGTGCGCCCCGACGGCGCTGCGGGGCCGCGGAGCGCAGCTCGCTGGGACGCGCTCCGGCAGCGCCGGCCCTGCCAAAGCCGGAATATTTTTAGCTCGTTCTGTTGTTGGGTTTGGCTTCCCTGGTTTTTTTTTTTTTCTTTTTTTTTTTCGGCGCGTTTCTGCCGGGGTATTTTTAGCCAGATCCATGTTATTTTAACAACCTCCGGTGCGCTCAGGCTCCCATGTGTCGCACAGGCCGCGGCGGGTGTGACGGTCCGGCGCGGGGACACGGCCACGGCCACGCCGGGAAGCCGCGGGGAAGCCGGAGGGAAGCGAGAGGGAAGCCAGCACTGCCCGGCACTGGCGTTCCCCCAGGATCCCCCGCACGGCCGAGCAGCCGAGCCCCCACCCCAATCCGCCAGCCCGGAGCCAGCTCCGAGCCCCCCACGCCCCGCCACTTCCCCAAAGCCAGGGGGAAGCGAGGCGGGGTGGCCGCTCAGCCCCGCGGTGGTCCCGGCACTGCGGTCCCGGCACAAAGCGAAACCGCCCCGGCCGCGGGCCCGACGCCGCCCCGGCAGCCCCCGGTGCCCCCCGGGCTCTGCCTCCTTCCCGGAGCCCCCACGGCTGCCACCCCCCCGCGCCGGCCCGGCCGTGCCCCCCGCCCTAATCCACGCACTAATTGTAATCCCATTAAAGCAGATATAATTTTATTAGTATTCACAGCTCATCAAGGCGGCGACAATAACCGGCGCTGCCGCCGCCGTGCCGAGGCCAGACAACCGCCCGCGCCGGCGGGAAGTGGGGCCCCGGTGCTGTGCCGAGCCGAGCCGTGCCGAGCCGGCACACCGCGCCCGTCCGGCCCTGCTGCCGCTCCGGCTCCAGCCCCGAGCCCAGCGCTGGCAGCGGGGGCCCCGCTGGCTGCACACCCCGCGCAGTGAACCCCAGCTCGGGTGCTGTGCATTCAAGTTTAGGTGCTGTGCATTTCAATTTAGGTGCTGTGCACCCCAGTTCAGGTACTGTGCAGCCCAGATTAGGTGCTGTGCATTTCAGTTGAGGTGCTGTGCACCCCCAGCTCGGGTGCCGTGCAGCCCATTTCGGGGGCCGTGCCCCCCAGTTTAGGTGCTGTGCATTTCAGTTTAGGTGCTGTGCAGCCCAGTTCGGGGGCCGCCCAGCCCAGCCCAGCCCTGCCCGGCCGCAGCCGAGCACATGCCGCAGACAAAGCCGCAGGGCAGCCCGGCCGCGGTGCCCTCCTCTCCTCTCCTCCTCTCCCTCCGGTGCCGCTCTGCGCTGGGCCGTGGGCTTTGCTTTGTCCGGCCCCGCCGAACACGCGCCGCGAGCCCCTTCGCACCCTGACACTTGGGCGCCGAATCTCATCGAGCCGGGGC
The DNA here is from genome assembly GCA_035583235.1 of Hafferia zeledoni. NCBI lineage: Eukaryota > Metazoa > Chordata > Aves > Passeriformes > Thamnophilidae > Hafferia > Hafferia zeledoni. The sequence goes on along the minus strand of JAWWEV010000044.1, from coordinate 1,052,008 downwards.
CCGGTGACCTTCCCCGTGCACCGCCGCCCCCCGGCCCCGCACGGAACGGCCTCCTCGTTCACCCCGAACGCGCCTCCTCCCCGTCCAGGCACCGCAATCTCTCCGGAGCAGCCGCGGGTCGCGCTCCTCCCGCGCCGGCGGAGCGGACGGATGGGGGGAAACATCCCCCGAGTGCGGGCGAGCCCTCGCCCCGAACCACCGGGCGCGGTGACAGCGGGATCGGCACAAAGGGAGGCCGAGCCCCCGGTGCCCGTGCCGAGCCCCCGCAGCCCTCCCGGCCCCCCGCACAGCGCGGCCGCCCCTCTGACCTGTGTGCGTGGCCATGGAGATGGGCGCCGGGAAGTACTTGGTGGGCTGGAAGTGTCCGGGGGGCTGCACGGCCCCGTGTGCCGCCCCCGCCACGCGCCCGCTGCCGTGCCGGTGGCCGAGGCTGCCCCGCTCCGACAGCAGCCGCGGCGGGGCCGCGAAGTCCCGGCCGTCCATGCCGGGCACAGCCACCCGCGGGGGGCTCGGCGGGACCCCGACGCGGCCGGAGGGCGATGCTCAGCTCAGCGCCGCGCCGGGCCGGCTCGGCAGGCGTCGTGCCGCGCTCCGCGCCGGGGCTGCCGGTTCATCCTCCGCTCCTGGCACGGGGAGAGAAAGGAGACAGTGAGAGCACGGCCGGGGTGGGGGCACGGCCCTCCCTGCACCCCCAAACCCGCTCCCCCCAGCACCGCGGGCCCCGTTTGCCCCGTGCACAGCCCCCTTTCTCTCCGGTTCGCAGGGCTGCGGTGTCCCCGGCATGGCCGGTGCTCGGTCCCGGTTTCCGTGCCATCCCCCGAGCACGGCCGCCCCTCGCGCCGTACCCCCGGTTTGCAGCGCCCAGTTTCCTCATTACCCCCAGTTCGTGGTGCCCAGTTTCCGGAGGGCACAGCCCCCCCCTCCGCGTTCCCGGTGCTCCCGGAGCGCAGCCCCCCCGCCTTTATCCGGTCCCCCGGTTCTCCACCCCGGTCCCCGGAGCCCGGGCACGGCCGCCCCCTGCTCGGGGCCCGGTTCCCGCTGCTCCGGCCCTTCCTCCGCGCTGCTCCAGCTCCGGTTTCCCGGCGCTCGGTTCTTTTATCTCCCCGGCTCACCCACCGTGTCTCCCGGGGCTCGGCCCCCGCTCGCCCTCGGCTCCCCCCGGTTCCCGTTGTCTCCCCGGGGCTCGGCGCCTCCCTCGCCGCGCTTCCACTATTTATTTCCTTCCTTCTTTCCTTCCTTCCCCAGCCCCGCTTCCCCCGTATTCCCCCGGCTTCCCTCCAGCCCGTTTCCCCCGGTGTTTCCCCGCTGCCCTGCCCCGGTTGTTCCGCCGTGTCCGGCCCCGCTGCCCGGGCCGAGCCGGTGCCCGCCCGCCGGGTCATTGTTCTGGAGCGCCGGGGCCGGGGCCCGATCCCGATCCCGATCCCGGGGGGGAGCCGGGCACGGGCCGGGCGGCGGCGAACAAAGGGGAGAGCGCGGCCCGGGGGGCGCGGAGCGACGGGCGAGCCCCGGGGCGAGAGCGCGGCCCGGGGCGGAAAATACGCGTGTTTTCCGCGCTAAAACCGAGCAAAAATATCGTTAAAAACACGGGGTTTATTGAGGTAAAAAAAAATAAATTCAAAGGGAAAAATGTTAATATGAATTAAGCAAAAAGGGGGAATATTTAATGAGAAAAATTTAAGCAAAAAAAGGCTCAGTGCGGAAATGTTTGAAGGCGCAAAGGGTTCAGTGAAGCAACGTTTGATAAGCGAGTGATTTAATGGACAAATGTTTTCACGCACGAAATTTTAATGAATAAAATTTTAAGGCGATGTGTTTTAAAGCGGCGGGTTTCAAGGGCGGAAAGTGTTTTAATATAAAAAGACCAAAGGGGAAAAAATGTTTTAATAGGAAAAGATAAAGAGAAAAAATATTTCGGTGGAAAAAGATACAGGGAAAAATGTTCCGGTGGAAAAACATGAAGAGAAAAAATATTTTTGAAGGAAAGAGACGAACGGCGAAAATGTTTTGATGCCGGAGAGATGAAAAAAATATTTGGGTGCAAACAAATAAAAAGAAAAATAAATAATGAGGAGAAAATAAAAAAAAAGGAAATTTGCAAAGAATAAATGGAAAAAAATAAAATGCAAAAATCCAAAATAATTAACGCCCAAAAAATTAAAAAAAATAAATCCAAGAAAGCAGAGAAAAAAATCCATAAAGAGCTAAACGCAAATAAAAATAATGCTCAAAGCGCAAAACAAAACCCAAAAAAATTAACACCCAAAAAACCAAAATAAATAGTGCCAAAAAAAAATTGTTAAGGCGTAAAAAAAAAAACCAAACCAACAAAAAAACAACAAAACCCCAAAAAAACAATAACCCCGGAGCGCCCGAAATTAAAATAACCCCCAAACAACAACAACAACAACAACAACAACAACAAAAAACCCACCCGCGGATCGCAGTTACTTACCGGAGGGGCGTTCCGCGCGCGGGGCGAGTGCGGTCCCGTGGCGGGGGTGCGCGGCGTGCTCCTGCCGGTGCCCGCGCACTGCCCATGCACCGGCTGCTCCTGCAGCAAAGGGAACCAACCGGGGGTGTGTGGCGGGGGGGGCGGCGGGGGGGAGGGGAGGGAGGGCGGGGACGGGGGGGGTGGG
>JAWWEV010000044.1:989952-1048980 GCA_035583235.1 Hafferia zeledoni | reverse complement strand
ATTGGTTCGCGCCGCGGGCCGTTTCACGGCGCCCCCTGGGGGGGGGACACGGGCGGCGGGGGCGGTTTCCAGGCCCCCCCCGCGCACACCCCGGAGCGCCCCGGGCCGGGACAGCGATCAAAGAGCGGCGAGAGGGGAACGGGCCGGGCCGGGCCCGCAGGTGGGGCACGGGGCGGCGGTGGGGGCGGCGGTGGGGGACTACGATGGGATGCAATGGGGGCTGCAGTGGGGGCTGCAATGGGGGACTACGATGGGATGCAATGGGGGCTGCAGTGGGGGCTGCGGTAGTTGCAGGCCCTTTGGGGTGGGTGGTGCAGCGTGATGGGGGGGCATGCAGAGCAATGTTGGGGCCTGTGCAATGAGGGGGTGCAATGTGGGGCAGACGTGCGGAGCAGGGTGGGGGTTGTGCAGTGTGGGGGGCCACGCAGAGCAAAGAGAGGCTGTGCAAAGGGGGGCTGTGCAATGTGGGGGGCTGTGCGGTGTGGGAGGTGCCCTGTGGGGGGGCCATGCGGGGCAGCAGGGGGGGTGCGCTGTGTGGGGTTGCAGTGTTGGAGGGATTGCACAGTGCAGTGTTGGGGATGCAGTGAGGGGAGTCATCCAGAGCAGGGTGAGGGTCTCTGCAGTGCGGGGGGTTGCAATATTGGGGGGATCAGGCAGTGTAAGGTAGAGGAGCAATGCCGGGGGCTGTGCAGTGTAGAGGGGGTGCAGTGTGGGAGGGTGAGAGTGAAATGATAGGGGGCCCTGTGGGACAGGGTGCGGGGGCCCATTCTTAAAAATCCATGAAATGTTGGGGAGTGCAATGTTGGGGGGGCGTGCAATGTGTGTGGGGGGCAGTTTTGGGGAGCTGTGCAATGATGGGGGGTGGGAAGGTGCAGTGCAAATTGAAGGGCTGTGTGACCCGAGGGCCAGGCAGGGTGAGGGCCTGGGGGGACCACGCAGTGGGAACAGGAGCAGTGTCCGGCACCGGGACCGGTACCGGGAGTGGGGCCCTGGCAGTGGGTGCCAGCAGGGCCCCTGTCGGGGTATTGCGGGTGTTTCCTTTTTCCTTTTTTGCAATAAAAGTCTGTAATTGATTGAAAAGACTGAAATAAATCCCAATCACTCGTGACCACGATTAGATTACGGCGGGCGATTCATTACACGGGCCGGCAATTGAGTTAGGAGGGGGCCCGCGGGGACAGGGCTGGGACACACGGACACAGCCCGGGGACAGACGGGCAGGGACAGCCGGCCAAGGACAGCCGGGAACAGGCGGCTGCACCGCGAGGCACGGGCTGGCACAGGCGCTGGTGCAGCGGGACACGCGGCTGCAGCACGGACGGACACACGGACACGCACGGAAGGACGTGGGATTGCACCAGCACAGCCTCCTTGTCCTGCTCCACAGCCACCATGTCAAGGCTGGAGGGATCCCTCTCCATGTGGGAAAGGCCGGGAAAAAGCCGTTATGGATTATCCCAGCGCATGGAGCGGGTGCCGGAGGGCAGCGCGGTGCGGATCCCAGCGCAGGGACACGCTCTGTTTGGCTGCCGGGCCGGGAGGGCTGGGGAAGGTTCTTGATCGAAAAACAAAAAAAAAAAGCCCAACCCAAAGTGGCTGTGAGGTTCTTCTTTCCCCCAGTGATGCAGGTGGGAGTGGGAAGGGGCAGGGGAACCCCCAGTGCCGGGTGGGAAGGGGCTGAGTCAGGGGGTTGTGGAGCACCAAGTCTGTGTCCCTGGGAACAGTGGGCAGATCCCCAGTGGAACACATCCCTCCTGGGCAAACTTCCTGCTGTGGGCAGACCCCTCTCCCTGGGCAGACCACCCCCCTGTGAGTTGGCATCCCTTGTGGGCAGCCCCCCCCATGGGCACAGCCCCCCCTCTGGCTGTGGGCAGACCCACTTCTCTGGGTACACTCCCCCTGAGCAGCCCCCCCGCGGGGCCGCCAGACCCCCGGCTGGGGTTGAACATCCCCCATGGGCCGCCCCCCCCCCCCCCACTAGCAGCCCCTCCGCCCCGGGGGTACAACTGCTGTGCCAGGCTGATCAATGAAGCGAGCCCAAATGAGTGCAATTAAAGTCAATTTAATGAGGACCCCCCCCACATCCACCCCCCAGCCCTGCAGCTGCCTTTGTCCGCTGCTGCTGCTGCTGCCACACACACCGTGCCTGTCTCCCCTCACCCCGGGCTGTGCCTGTGCCACCACGGAGCTCCCTGAGCACAGGGTCACCCCTTGGGGGGCAAGAGGGGACCCTGAGGGCAGGTGGTGGTGGCCGAGGGCAAGGCCTATCCCTGCAGTGAGGAGGCTGCAGCCCCAGCCTCAGCTCTTCTCCTGAGCTGCTTCCTCCTGGGGGCTGCCAAACCCCCTTGGAAAAGAGGAGGCTGGAGGAGCACCCAACACTCCTTGGGTGGGAGCAGTCCCTGGCCCCCTGGCGCTGCTGTGGTGGTACCCCCTGGCTGGTGTGACCCCACTGCTGTCCCCCATGGCTCATCCCCGGGCTCTGCACTGCACAGAATGGCACAGCGTGGCACAGAGCAGCAGGGTTGGCTCCCAGGACAGGCAGCTTTCCAGCTGGCCGAGGCACTCCCTGCACATCTCAAGGCCGTCTGCGTCCAAGGGTCGTGTTTGCTGGTGCAGAGGGACGAGGTGGCTCAGCACCACTGTCACTGTCCCCTCCGCTCCCGCTCGGGGACCTCGGCCTTCCCCTGGGCTGGGGGACACTGGGGGGCACGGAGGGACACTGGGGGGCACTGGGGGGCACAGAGCCACAGCCACTCGGCGGGGAAAGGAAAAAGGCAGGAACTTAACTCCCATTAACCATCCCATTGTACCGGCCGTGGGAATAATCGGGTTTGCAAATGCAATTGCTGCTGCGCTGCGAAAATCCGACTGGAAAATGTATTAGAGCAATTATCCGCCTCCCTCCGCAGCCGGCGGGGCATTAATATTCAATTTTGATGTGGAAGCCCTATTATGTTAATGACTCTGGTGACAAAAGTCGTTAATGTAAGACCGACGTTTCCTGCGTGGCCGCGGCGGGGGGGGGGGGGGGCCCCGCCCCGGGGGGGGGGACGGGCACGGGGTGAGGGCACGGACAGGGCTCGGGGGCAGCCGGGGGGAGCCCCTGCCCGGCCTCTCGGGGGTCTCCGAGCCTCGGGCCGAGCGGCCCCGGCTCATCCGCGGCGCTGCCGGTGCTCGGGGGGCCGGGCCGGGCCGGATTAGCCGCTGCAGCGCACCCGGCACTGCCCTCCTTTGTTCTCTCGCCGAGCTCGGGGAGATGCACCGGGGCTTCCCCAGGGTCCTGGCAGCACCAAGGCCGTGCCCCTGCCCCGGTGTGGGCAGTGCCATGGGCAGGCCCTGATGGGTGAATGGATCTGGAGCTGTGGGCTGCTGGTGGGGGACATGGGGAGGGGGATGAGGAGCGAACCATCAGCAGAGGCAGCGGCCCTGCCCTGGCCATCAGCAGCCACCACCGAGGCTCCCAGCTGGGAATGGCAGTGCTGTGGCTGGTGTGATGCCAGGGTGGTGTCCTGGAGCTGCTGGAGGGGACAGGAATGGGCAAACACGGAGCTGGGAGCTGCCTGTGACAGAAAGAACAACCGTGACCTTCACCTTTCCAGCGAAGGGCTCATCCCGTGGGCTGGGAGTGACTGAAGGACCCAGTTTTGCTGTGAGTGTGGCTGGCAGTGGGTGACCCTGAGGCACAGGTACCCAGCCAGGCTGGCACTGGGGCTGGCTGGGAAGCAGGAAATTTCTCAGGGCCAAGGAGGGGACAGCAGATCCCAGACACAACCCAGGGGTGGGCTGGGATTTCTGCTGGTCCTTCCCCGCCCTGTCAGGAGGCTCCTGCCCAGTGCTGTCCCTCCTGTGCAGTGGGTGTTCAGCACAGCCATGTCCCAGCACGTGGCTGTACCCCCTGCCCTGGGGTCCTTGTGTGGCCCAACACCTTTCTGGGGGGCTGCAGCAGTTGGGGTTTGCTGCCCAGAGCCCCCCAGTGCGATGCCACTGCCCCCCACTCCTGGCTCTGATGGGTGGGTGGCACCACAGGCACCCAAGCACAGCACAACCCTTGCTGCCCCCTCCGGCTCTCAGAGCCAGCCCTGACCCACAACACACCCGGGACAGCCCCTGACGGACCAGCCGCGGTGGGGCCACGGCCAATTGTTCTGCCAGGGCAGGAAGGGGCCAAGCTGGTGATGGCACATGGGCAGGCCGGTGTCCTTGGGGCTGCTGGGGACAGGGCACGGCGTGGGGACACGGGGCGGCCCTGGGGACACAGCCTGGTGCCTGTGGCCGTGCCGGAGTGGCCGTGCCGGGCCGGTCCCCATGGAGTTCTCGCCGTGCCCTCGCCGTGCCCTCGCAGTGCCCTCGCCGTGCCCTCGCAGTGCCCTCGCCGAGCCCTCGCCGTGCCCTCGCAGTGCCCTCGCAGTGCCCTCGCCGTGCCCTCGCAGTGCCCTCGCCGAGCCCTCGCCGTGCCCTCGCAGTGCCCTCGCCGTGCCCTCGCAGTGCCCTCGCCGTGCCCTCGCCGAGCCCTCGCCGTGCCCTCGCCGTGCCCTCGCAGTGCCCTCGCAGTGCCCTCGCCGAGCCCTCGCCGTGCCCTCGCCGTGCCCTCGCAGTGCCCTCGCCGAGCCCTCGCCGTGCCCTCGCCGAGCCCTCGCTGTGCCGCTCCCGCCGGACGCTCCGCGCGCACGTGGCCGGGCCGGGCCCTGCCCGAAGCCCCGCCCCGCTCCCCCATTGGCCCAGCGTGCCCCATCCCGCGCTCCCATTGGCCCAGTGCGCCCCATCCCGCGCTCCCATTGGTCGTGGCGTTCTCCACAAACAAAGGCCGGCGCCCAGCGGGGGGCCCGGCGCGCCGCTCTGATTGGCGGAGCGAAGGGATGGGGCGGAGCCGGCCTGTGTCCTTATAAGGCGCGGGGCGTGGCCTGTCCATTCATGGCCGCGGAGGGGGCGGGGCCACGGCGGGGCGCGCGCGGCTCGTTCCCACGGCGAAGGCGGTGAATGAATGGGCGGGCGGGGGCCCCGCACGGCTCGGTACGGCCCGATAAGGCACGGTAGGGCTCGGTCAGGCCCCGTACGGCTCCCTACGACTCGGGGTCGTTGCCATGCGTGGGTACGTGCGGGTGGGGAGCGTGTCCGCTCGCAGGCGGACCGGACCGGTACGGGTAAGGCTCGGTACAACCCGATATGGCTTAGAGCACCTCGATGCCTGAGCCGCGCGTGGGTGAGTGCGGGTGGGGAGCGTGTCCGTGGTGCCGGGGCTCGCGTGATGCGTGTCCTGCATGTCCGTGGCCGCGCGTTCGCGTGTGTGTCCCTGTGTATCCCTCGGTGCTGCCGTGCCCACCCGCACCAACCCCTCCGTGCCTCCCACACCCACGCATGTGCCCCCCGCGCCTGTGTTGGGAGGGGGATTTCTTGGGGCCCCCCCGCAATCGTGGCCCTGCATCGCCCCAGCGCGGCCCCCCTGTGCCCACGGGCAGCACCATCGTTCCCCACAGCCTGGCATCCCCCACCCCAAACCCCACCCCACGGCGAGCACCCACTGTGGCCCCACGGCTGACATGTGGGGGTCACCACGGCCTCTCCTGCCTCCACGATGGGCTGTGCTGGGTATGCCACGCTGCTTTACCCACCCCCACCGCTGGCACGGATCAACCCCTTTGCCTCCATCCTCCCCATCACGCCCATAAATTGATCCCCAATCCCATTCCCAGCCTGCCAGGCCCTCACGGGACACACGGCAGCTCCCGGCCCGTGCTGGAGACACGGGCTGAACTTTGGTCCCCGAGCAATTAAGGTGCCTGAAACTGCACTTCATTAATGGTTGTTCGGCAATAAAACCCATCAAACTGCCCTTATTTGCAGTATAAAACCGCAGTTTGTTTTAATTTACGTTTTTCAATCCATTCTGGGTGGTTCCCGGGACCTGCCGGGTGTTGGGAGTGGGGTGGCCCTGGATGGTGGGTGCTGGTCCCCGTTGGGAAGGGGGGCACGGGGTGGTGCAGACCCTCAGGGGCACCGTGGCATTGGGGGGCTCTGCCCCAGGTCTGGAGAGGAGGTTCATTCCTCCCCATTCCCCCTGGACCCTGTGCTGCAGCTCCCAGGGAGTTCGTGGTTCCAGGGAAGAACATCCCTGTTCATGGGAGGTTATGGGAGCCCTTCCATGCCAGAGCTGCCACCGGGGTGAATTCCTGAAGAAAACTCTCCAAGAGCAGGGGTGTGATGGGGGTGGGAGCTCCTGTGCCTGCATCCACTGAGTAGAGATGGACCCAGCCCTTTCCCTGGGAATCTGTCTCGGCTCGGCGGGGAGGGGTGTGCACACACACGTGTGGAGGTGTCACATCCCTGCGGGGCAGTGTCGGGCACAGCAGCGGCCCCTGGAGCTCCCGAGGGGTTTGTACTTCCATGAAACAGCGCGGGATCCCCGCGGGAGCAGCTGGCCCTGAGCCCCCATTTCCAATTACAGTAATCATGGCTCGGGCATCCTCTGGGGCTCCAAATTCAGGCGGGAGGAATCTGGGCCATGGGGCAGGACTGGGAAGGGGTCATTCTGAAACATCCTGTGGTGGGAATCTTGCCACGGGCTACCAAACCCAACACGGTTTTTGGCCAGCTCTCAGTGTCCTGTGCTGGCACAGCAGGGTCGGGGGTGCCCATCCCAGCTGGCAGCTCCTCGTGTGGGTACCTGGCCAGGCAGGGGGTTGGGACTTCCCAGGGAATCCTCCCTTGTTCTCCACAGGTCTGTGATGGGAAACTGTCCCGGTGCTGCCCGGGCAGGGCTGGGACAGGGCCCGGCTCCTGCTGGGGCAGGATTTGGCCTCGGGATGGAGCTGCAGAAACCCCCAAACCCTCGGGAAGGGCACAGAGGGAAAGTGGCAGAGCAGGGGTGCTCCCCTGGCATCCCCATCCCACGGGGATTCCCAGCTGGCTCTCGATGCTTCCCAGGATTCCGCTCACACACCGGAGCCACCGAAGTCCTTTTGCTGGCAGCGCTGGGGCAGAACACGGCGGGGGCTCCCCCAGACCGGCTCGGCGACACCCCCAGGGGTCCCTCGTCCTGCCCCGAGGGCACACATGGACACGGACACGGACTCGGCCAGTGCTCCAGCTCAGGGACCGGGAACGCGCAGCCGGAGCTGCTGATCCCACGCCACACCTGGAGGGAATTAGGCTGCCTGTTCACCTCCCTGCAAACCTTTGTAGAGCGAATTCCTGCGGTTTCCCGTCGCAATTGCTGCAAATTATACGAGCGCCGCGTGTTCGGCTCGGCGGGGCCGGCGGCGGGTGCTGCCCGAGCCCCCGGCGCTGCTGCCCGCGGGGTTCCAGGGGGCACGGCCACGGGGTGGGCTTGTTGGGCATCGCTCGGGTGGGATGGGGAGGGATGTGCTGTGTGTGCACAGCTGGGTGTGTGCCCAGATGTGCCCCAGGGAGGGGTCCCCGCGGTGATGCGCTGCCCTCGGGGGGCCCCCCGGGCTCCCCCCAGCCCCCCGGGGCCCCCCAGGCCCCGGGGCCCCCCGCCTGGGTGCCAGCGCCGCCGCAGGGTGTGTGTGGGCAGGTGTGTGGGTGCACACACGGGCAGGTAACGCCCTGCGCGCACCCCCTTTGTGCCTTTCCGCGCACCCCCTTTGTGCCTTTCCACGCACCCCGCGTGTCTCTGCGCGCTCCCGCACGGCCCCGGCCCCGCTCAGCTCTGGGGGTGCCCCCGACCCCCTTTGCCCTCCCAGCACCAGCGAGAACGGCCCTCCAGTCCTCCGGGGCGGCCGGAGCGGCCCCACGCGGGCCACGTGGCTTCCGGTGGCGGCGGCGGAAGGCGGAAGTGCCGCTGTGGCCGGTGCCGGGTCGGGGCGGGCCCGGCGGGGCCATGGCGGGCACGGGCGGCTGAGGGGGCTCGGGGGGCACCGAGCGGCTCCGAGCGGCTCCGAGCCGGCCGGGGGGCGCGGGCAGCGGCCACAAACCGAGCCCCCCTCCCGCCGCGGGCCATGGCGGCGGCGGCGGGGTCCAACTGCGGCCTGATCATGAACGTGGTGAACAGCATCGTGGGCGTGAGCGTGCTCACCGTGCCCTTCTGCTTCCGACAGGTGAGCGCGGGCTCCGCGCCGAGCCGGGTCCCCGGGGCAGGGCGGGCAGAGTCCACCCTGGTCCGAGCCTGGGGGCGGCTCCGTGCTGGGCAGAGGGAGTGCAGCGAAGGGAACGCCAAAGGCCCAGGTCAGGCCTCTCCGGGACCAAACAGTGCGTTTCTCTTGGTGGGGAGATCTCCAGCTTGTCATTCCTGCACCAAACTCTGGGTGTTTCCCTGCCCCGAGGTCTCCAGCTGAGCGTTTCTGCCCCTCTTGTGAGGAGAAGGGGAAAATTAAATCAAAGGATTTGTTCATGTGATAAACAGGAGTCGATCTGGAGGCATTTGCGGCCCCTGCTGTGCCCCCAAAGCCCCTCCCCGGGACCTGCCCCATCCCCACGGCCACAACTGCCCCAAACAGCTGGGAAAGGGCAGCTGGGATGGGGATTTGTGCCTGTTCCAAGTCACCTGCTCTGTGGTTCCCACCCCCTGTGAGCAGGGGAGGCAGGAGAGGAGCTGGGTGAGGGGTTTGCCACAGCAGACGTGGCACCTCAGGCTCTGTTTGTGCTCCCTGAACCTGCTGGGGATGAGCCAAGGGGGAAGTTCTGCTCCCAGTTTGCTCCTGAGAGCTTAAACTGGAGCAGTGAGAGCTGTGGGAAACAAACGTGTGTTCCCTGTGTCCTTGGGTGCCTGGGGGCCCGTGCCCTCCTCCCAGCTGGGGGGGAAGGCGGGGGGGGAACTCTGGAACAGGGAAAAGCAAGGCTGGAGTGGCACGGGGGGAGCCTGAGGGTGCTGAGGGAGGGCCCAACCCCTCACCCCCTGGTCTCTGCCCCCTGTGCTCCGTTGCAGTGTGGGATCATCCTGGGAGCTGTGCTGCTCATCTTCTGCTCGTGGATGACCCACCAGTCCTGCATGTTCCTGGTGAAATCGGCCAACCTGAGCAAGCGCAGGACCTACCCCGGCCTCGGTGAGCCCCAGCCCTGCCTGTTGCACCTCCAGCCTGACCTTGGCCTGTGAACTGCTGTTTCCACAGTGGTGCTGTTGGAACAGCCAGTGTTTTCCTGCTGCAGCTCCCAGTTTCCTCGGCCTCTCCCCTGGGGTTGGATCCTGCCAGCCCAGCTAGTGGTGCTGAGCTGTGCTGGCTCCTCGGGGCAGGGGAGGAGGTGCAGCAGTGCCTGAGCCAAACCCCAGCTCCCAGGAGGGGGCTGGGATGAGCTGTGGCTCTGGGATGAATTAATTGTGGGTCTGGGCACGAGTTCCCGCCCGGCGCTGCCGGGACAGCGGGTGCTGCCAGCCGGGAGCCTGGCACGGAGCTGGGCTGCCTGGAGCCGAGCTGGGAGCCCTTTGTGGCTCAGCAGAGAGGAAACAGCACGAGCTTCCAAGGGGCTGAGAAAACAAAAACATCTGGAAGGGCCCTGGGTGGGTTTTGGCAGAGCCTGCCCGCCCTCAGAGCTCGGTGCTGGCGCCGGGATTGGCCTCTGCTTGTGGCCTCTCCCGGAATTCTGCCTGCCCTGGGGGACAGGAGGAGGTGGGGGGGTTCCAGTCCTCTCCCTTGGCATGTGAAACAGCAGGAAAAGTCGCCTTTTCCTAGTTTTCCCTTATTTTCCTGAGGGAAGAGGGATGTGGCTGGTGCTGCCCTGGTACGAGGGCGCTGACAGGTGGGTTTGCTCCTCCCTCTGAGTGCCCGAGGTGCTGCTCCAGGAGGCACATCCTGCCTGCTGGAAACAGGAAAGCTGGAGCAGCCCCGTGGTCTGGGGAGCTGCTGTGATGCCAGAGGGAAGGGGGAGCCCCCGGAGCCCCTTCCCAGCTGCCGGTGCCGCCCCCCGGCCCCACAACACGCCTTTGTGTGCTGCTTCCCAGAGTACAGAGAGTCCCCTCCACCTTGGAGCGTGTCCCGGGAAAAGGGATCCTCTGCCTGCTCCGGAGCCAAGGGGCTGCAAGACACAGAGGGCCAGTAATGCTTCCCAGCTTCCTCCTGGCGTGAGGGGGCTGGCAGAGCAGCCGTGGGCAGGCACAGCTCCCTCGCTGCATCCCAATGCTGCAGGGCCGGGCAGCTCCACACAGGCCCCTTTGTCCCCACAGGCTGTGCCCAGGGACATCTGCGGGTGCTCCTGGCAGCGCCACGGCCGGTGCCGTGGGAGGATTTGGCAGCGCCGGGCCAGGGAGGAGAGTTGTGCACATTCCCCTGGGGCGGGCCCTGCCTGTGGAGGGACACTGGGAGGGACACCGGGAGTGCCAGCACTGCGGCTGGGCCATCCCTGCTGCGGGGAGGGGAGGGGAGGGGCCTCGGGCAGGTGTGTGGGCAGGTGTAGCATTTGGGGGGTTGTTGTCACATCAGTTCCAGACAGCTGAGAAGGTGGGTTGGTTCCAGCATCACCGGTGGCTGTGCCATGTCCAGGCACACCTGGCTGTGTGTGCCAGTCGGCAGGACCCTCACGGAGCTCAGCCTGTTACTGACCCACCTCCAGGAGGGATATTTCCCTCTTACTCATTCCCCTCCCTCCTCCCAGACCCTTTGTCTGCAGGACTGACCCCCCCCAGGGCTGTTGTCTTTTCCCTCCTGGCTGTGAATTCCCAGGGGAGGCCGGAGTGGCTGTTCCCAGTGCCCGGGCACTGTGCCTGGTGGCAGCTGTCCCACCACTCTGTCACTGGGCCAGCAGCTATTTCGGGGGCTCCCCCACATCCCTGCCCTGGGCTGTGGGTCCCTGCCGTGCCTCTTGCTCATTCTGTGGGAGAACATCTCGTTTCCTGAATTTTTAGTTCGAGCAGAGTCCAAGGAAATCAAGAGTTGGAGTTAATATTTAAAATAGCAGAAGAAGCTTCCAGAAGGGATCCGAGTTTGTTTGCTGGTGGGTTCCAGGAATGCTGGGCTGTGCCTTGAGGGAAGGCAGAGGGGACTCTGGGGTGGTGGGTCCGTGCTGGACCTCAGTTGGCAGGTCTGGGCACTGTGGTCTGGGTTTGGAGCTCTCCGTTCCCATTCTGCCCAGTGAGATCTAAAAATAGAAGTGGAGTTTTCTTGGCATTGTCTTTTTAAGAGAAAACCCAATGATTTAAGGACTACTGAGCATTTTCTGCTCCAGCCCAAGGGTGGGAGGGGGGAAAAGCAAAGCCTTGGCAGCGGCCCTTTGGTGTGGGTTGGGAGCACTGGGTATTCTGGGAATGGGATTGAACGTTCTGGGCACCAGCTCAGCTCTCCCAGCCAGCCATGTCAGGCGGCCCAGTTCGAGGGGGAAGATAAAAATAAAAAGGGGAGTTGGATTGGAATTCTGCACCACTTCAACTTTTGCCACACAGAATCTTGTACAGGAATATTTTCTCTCCCATTGCCTTTAATGGCTGCCATGTGTGGCTGCTGCTTCACACCACTTCTGGTTTTAAATAGAAAAAAAAGAACCTGCTTTCTGGCTTCTCCTCATCTTTGTTCCTGTCTTATGTGGTTTTCAGTTTCCAGAGGGAATGGCTGAAAAGGAAAGTGGGAGGGTGAGGCAAACAGCCCCAAAACGCCAGCAGTGGGGCCCTGTTGGTGTGTAACTTTGAACTGGCCTCTGTGCTCTGTTCTCAGCTTTTCTTTGACTAACTTCTGCATTTTTTCCCCTTTTATGCCAGCATTTCACGCCTATGGAAAAGCAGGAAAAATGCTGGTGGAAACAAGGTAAATCTGCTACTTATTCAAAGTGTGAGCGGTTTGGGTTCCTTTGGTGAAAACTCCTGCTCTGAGCCTCGTCCTCCTTCCTTCCCCTCCTGCCTCCTGGAATTTAACAGGAGCCTAAATGGCATCCCCAGAGTGCAGCTCATGGTGTCACCTGCTGCGTGTCCTGCCTGTTCCCAAGTGGAAGCAGGAGTGGGAAGGTGCTCCAGGCAGTGGGAGCACAGAAGGTGGGGATGAGCTCGTCTGCTCTGCTGTGAAATCCCAGTCATGGCACTTGTAGCTGTTCTCCAGGGGTGACATCCCTGCTGGGAGTGCCATGAATGAGTGGGAGGGAGAGTGTTTAGTTCTTTGGATCCCAGGGGTCTGCTCTGCCCTCTGCACTGCCTTCACTGTGAGGTGCCTTCAGAGGGAATCCTGTCCCCATTTGGGGCAGACTCTGGTGCCTCCCATGAGCCCAGTGCAGTAGAAGCTCCCTGCAGATCTCAGGTGATGGGACATCCTCACAGCCCTGCTTTTTCCACCAGGGATTCTTTTCCAGGCATGTTGAGCCCAGGCCAGGCAGTGGTAGTGGCTCCTTCCCTCAGCCCAGCTGCAAACTGCTGCACAGCACTAAAAATACACAGAATATCCCTCAGATGTTACTTGTCCCTGCAAGCAGTGGCTGTAATTGCTACAGGGATGTTCTATAATTGGAACTGGGAAGGAAAGTGGTCCAGTAGTGGGAGGAGAAGCAGTTCATGGACAATCTTTTCATTAAAGTGTGGTCCATTGTGTGGAGAGACACTGGAGAGCCCACTGGATATCCAGACTCATGGCAGGGCCCTGCTGTGCAGTGTGGGCTCTAAGAGCCTCCTGCTGATTCTTTGAGAGGTTTTTCCAGGAATTGAAGGAATTCTTGCCATCTCCAAGATTGGCTTTTAGAGTTGATTTTTTTTTGCCCGTGGCTCCAAACAGCAGTTAAACCAGGGCATGGTTCATTAGCAGAGTTACATCTCCGAGCTGTTTGGTGTGGATGGAGGTTCTCTGATGGTGGTTTTACTGGGATTGAGTGCAGGAGGGTTGTCTGCCCTTCCCAAGGCTGAGGATGGGAGGGTGGTCCTGCTAACCCCTCCCTGTCTGTGTTTGCAGCATGATCGGGCTGATGTTGGGCACCTGCATCGCTTTCTACGTCGTCATTGGCGATCTGGGCTCCAACTTCTTTGCGCGACTGCTCGGATTCCAGGTGAATAAATCCCACCTGCAGTGCCCACAGTGCTCCCAGATCTTGCACTGAGCTGTTCCTTGGATACAGCACAGCTCCTGCCTTGGAGTGTGCCCAGTGTCCCACTGGGGTCCCAGGGGGCATCTCTGGGGTGCCCTCATGGAGAGCTTTGAGGGGTGCCTGGAGCATGGAACCTCTGGCTCTGGGAAGTCCTGGAAGCCCAGACATATGGTGAACAATCAGCTGTGAAACTCCAATAAGGCATTTTCATCAAAGGAATTCTTTTTAACTTGGTCCCTTATTAATTCTGGAGCAGATTCCTGGGGGATGTGATGCTTCCTGCCTTAATTCCTGCCCCAGTGGGTAGTGACAGGCAATTCCTCTGCCTGAGCTCTCCCCGCTATAGTTCAGGAGGGGGTTTTGTCCTGTCCCTGGCTGTTTTGGTGGCCAAAGCCATTGTGTTCCTGCCTCCTCAGCCGTGTGATGAGCCTGGGGCTGGCTCAGGATGCTCAGAGGCAAGAGGTGCTCCTTGTGGGCACGGCTCAGAGCCTGCACAAGAGCCGTGCAGAGAAGCAAAAGGGCATTTGGGAAGCACAAGGATTTTTGGTGGAGCTGTTATCTGCACTGCCTGATGCTCCTAAGCTCAGATTAAGGGACTGTGAAGTTAAAAAAGACGCGTTGAGGCCACAGCCAAATTAGGTATTAAATATTTCCAAGCATTTCCGAGTGTTCTGGTTTAATAAATACCAGTGTGAGGCTTTGATTAATTTTCTGGATCGGGGTTTTCAAGACTCCAATCTCTCGTCTCCCCAAGTAAGTTTGGTTTTTATTTAATTGCATGAAAATACTGTAATAGCTTGTGCTGAATTAGCATTTAACCCCCCCAGACCTCCCCCAAATTCTCCCAGCTCAGACCTGTCACAGACTGCAGAGCAACAGTGGCACCCAGTGCCTGTCTCAGCTCATCACAGACGGAGCCCAGGGGAATGTTGACTTCCCAGCATTGGATCTTTGAACACCTACAGACCCAAAATGTCATATTTTAAAGTTGTTTCTCACTCTGGAAGAATGAACCATGTCAGGGTTTGCTTGTTTGGTGGATGTTTTGAGTGCACTCCCTGCTCCAGGTCTTTATGCAGGTCCCTTTTCCAGATGTCAGGCAGTTTCCGGATCGTCCTGCTCTTTGCTGTCTCCCTGTGCATTGTCCTTCCCCTGAGCCTCCAGAGGAACATGATGGCCTCCATCCAGTCCTTCAGTGCCATGGCTCTCATCTTCTACACTGTCTTCATGTTTGTGGTGGGTATGGACACTGGGAATCCCATTTTCCTCTTGTTTTGACCCCTGTTCCTGCTGGGACAACCTGCTGGGGCAGGCCTCGAGTTTGAAATGTCCTTCCTGATAATTAGTGCTGGGAATAACGAGGGATCTGGGTGCCTGTGCTCCTGAACTGCTTTGTTTGTTAGACACCAGCACTTCTGTTTCTTCAGCTCCATAAACTCTATAATTTGGCACTTGACATGCACCTGTTCTTAGAGACTTCTAGAAAATACATATTTTTATTTCCTCCCTGAGCTGGACAGGCTCTTGACCATTTTGATGCTGTAGGGGGAATGGAATGATGCCCAAACTGGCCTGTTTGGCTCAGCCAAATCCCATTTCCTCAGAGGTGAAAACTCTTTTGCTGTTTAATGAGCAGTTTCACCTCACAGATGCCCCTGTGGTTCATTCCTGGAGCCCCAGCCCTGCCTCATCCATTTAAAAATGTGCAGAAGAGGCTGCTTTGAACAATAATTCTCACAGTTAAATGTGTCAGTGGAAATTGTCCCACCCTAGTGTGTGCTGTGATGTCTGATTGCATCAAGCAAGGAGGGGGAATGTCACAGATCCTTTAAAATCCTCCCTGGGATCCTTGGTGGCCCCTGGGGCTTGGTGGGTGGGATGGGGAGTTGGGGAGTTTCCCCCCCAGAGGTGGGGCTGTGGTGGGCAGTGTCAGCTGTTCCTGGCAGAGCTGGTGTTCCTGCTGCCATGGAGCTGTCTGGGCCTGGATGCTCAGCCCTGCTGTCTCCCCTGGCTGCAGGTTGTGCTGTCCTCTTTCAAGCACGGGCTCTTCAGTGGGCAGTGGCTGCAGCGAGTGAGTTACACGCGCTGGGAGGGCATTTTCCGCTGCATCCCCATCTTTGGAATGTCCTTTGCCTGTCAGTCGTAAGTACCTGCCATTCCCAGCCCTGGCAGTTGTTCCCACAGTGTTTCTGTGAGGGCAGAGGGTCAGGAGGATCTGCAAGGGATAGATACCATCTGGTTTGGTGTTTTATTTTCATCAGGGTATTTTCCAGCCCGCTGAAGTTCAGGCTCTCATTCAGTCGTGACCCTTTTGTTACTGAGCCGGGGAGGGAGTTACATTTCACCTGGGAGTTATTGTACCTGAGCAACACGAGACCGTGTGGGACAAACAGCCCCTCACTGTGACACAGGGAGCTTCTGGTGCAGCTGCAGGAGGGATGAAATTCCCCAGGTTCTTTATGGGAACAATGTGGCACCAGGAAGGGCAGTGGGGCGGTGTCACCCCATGGCCACAGGGCCCCTCTGTGGGGAGTGAACACTGGAGGCAGCTCTGCTGCTCCAAATTTCTTGGAGAGCACTCAGAAGATGGCACAGCTGTTGGCTTTGGAGGGTTGTTCCTGCATTCCCAGTTCCCTGTTTTTAGTGGCACTTGGAAGAAGGTGAGGCCAGGCCAGGCTGTTCCCAGTTCCCTGTTTTTAGTGAGGGTTTGTGCTGACAAGTGGAAGAAGGTGAGGGCAGACCAGGCTATTCCATGTTTCCTGCAGCATTCCCTGCTGCACTGAAATGGCACATGAGCACTACGTGCCTGGCCAGAACTGTGACAGCTCCAAACGGTGTAAATCCAGCCCTTCTTTGGGAGGACCATCCTCCTTTGGAAGCCTGGCAGAGCTGGGCTTCCCCCCTGTAGTTCCAGCAAACAGGTCTGATGCCAACAGTAAATGAATGTGGCAGATAAAATTTGCTCAGGCTGCTGTGTTTACACCCACTCCAAGATCCAAATCATCATTTTCCACTTACTGGTTCTCTTGGCAGCTTGGATCCTACCCTGGCTCCAGGCTTGTTGTTTAATGTCTCCATCACAACTGGTGAAGAGAATTGTGTTCTCTTACAGCTTTACCTTGTTAACAAATCCCTTTTATTTTTTTCCCTGTGGTATCCAAGCAGTAGTACCCAGCAGATTTTTTCTGGGATTTGGAAATGCAGGGAAATGGTTTGGTCTGGAGCAGTGTGTGTGGACCTAAATATGGGCTCCATGGCAGCACTTACGTGGCAAACCCAACCTAAAGCTGGGTATTTTCTTCCAAGCATCAGGAAAATACACTGTCTCAGCCCAGGCAATATTTTTATATACATTATATGTGGGGGGTTTTTATTTCTTTATGTGTTCTCTCTCTGTCTCTATATATTCTACTTCTCTTTATATATATTTTATCTCTCTGTATATTCTCAGCTATGTAGGTTTAATTTGGCCAACCTCTGAATCACCTTTTCAACCATCCCACACACTGCAGAGCCTCCCTACTTCCCTCTTTTTTCCTTCCCAAGCCTGGATGTTTGGCTGGACCCTTCCCCTCGGGGGCAGAAGTTCGGGACATAGTTAATGTAATGGCTGTGGTGAGAGCAGGGAGGAATCCTGAATGGAGAGACTCCCAGGAAACTGTTCTCCCTGCTCCCAGGGAGAAAGCCCAACAGGGAGACTCCAGGAAAGCCATCCTTGCTCCCTGCAGCCCTGGGGGGTCCTGGAGCCCACATGCTCGGCCTCCTTTGTGCAGACCCTTTTGACATTCAGGGTTAAGGGCTGAGGATCCTCCTGCTTGTCCTCAGCCTGACACGCTTTCTGGGAATGGCCTCCTGCCCACTGGAGCAGGGGATACCCCTTCCCATCTCCCTGCAGGCTCCCCACCCTTCTCCCCAGAGATCCCTCAGTAACACGAAGCCAGGATGTAGCCACTTGAATTAAAGTAACAAGAGGTTAATGAGTTGCTAAAATATGCACCTAATGTCAGAAAGGACATTCCTTTCCAAGGCTGTAAATACCCCAAATCCCAGAGCTGAAGTAGGACAGGCGCTGCCTTTGGGTTTGTTTGTTTAACTTTTCCTTTAGACAGTGGGATGCTCCAACCTCCTTCCCACTTTTCCTCTGTAAACACTGTGTTGCTTTAATTATCAGCACGGAGAGCTCCAAGAACAATAATCTGCGGCGCTCGGGCTGGCCCGGAGCCACCCCCGTTCCCGGGAACAAACGGTCATTCACTTTGCAGCCCTTCCTGAACCCCAGTGTTTACATCACACGTTTCGCTCCACGTGGTGGGGTGGGGAGAGCAGGAATATTTTTGCAACACTTAAAAGTTATGAGTGTTCTGAAATCTCTTGGCATTAGCAGTATAAATTGTGGAATTGCAGCGGGTGTTTATGCTCCAGAGGAGGAAGGTGTCAGGGATTCGTTGCTGCTGGGCTGAGGCAGAGAACAGGCTGGAAACAGGGGGTTTCACTCTTTTTCTTCAGGTTTCCTTAAGTAATTTACCTTTTTTTACAGTCAGGTCTTGCCTACCTATGACAGTTTGGATGAACCATCAGTCAAAATCATGAGCTCCATATTTGCTTCTTCCCTGAACGTGGTCACCACCTTTTACATCACGGTAGGAACTTCCCCTTCTCTGCCTTTGCCAGAAATCTGGAGGGGCCGGAGGGACAAGGATTTATCTACAGCTGGGGCTGGTTTCTGCTTATCTGTATTTATTCTGACAGATAAGTCATCGTGGTGAAAGCAGAGTTATCTGGGAGGTGATGAACCCAACGGCACAGGGGGATTTGGGAGGGTCCAGATTTACAGTGTGGCACGTTTTCCTTGGGTGGAAGCAGAGTGGAGGCCCAGCTCTTCCCAGGCCCAACCTGGAGCTGGGGATGCTGCCCATAGTTTGGGAAAGTGTTTTTTAGCCTGTTGTGAAGGAAGTTATGCCTCATAAGCCAGCAGTTAATGAAACTGGGTTAATAATTCCTGGGGAGAGCTTTGGCCCATGAACCAGGGTGCTGTCCATGGAGAGGGACAATCCCTGGGCCTGGCAGCAAGGAGAGTGTGTCCTCCAGGAACCCCCGCCCCGTGTTTGGTGAGAAACTTGTTTTTGGGCAGCTCCCACTATTCAAGAGCCTCCTGTGCCAGGTTTTGGGGTGCTGGGGCTGCTGGCAGATTTCCCATGGAGGTGACTCCACACTTCCACCTGGTTGCTCCAACGGGACATCACCGTGCTCCCCTTTCCATAAGGAGCACGTGTGAAGTGCTTTGGAGTCCAGCCCACCCTCTGCCCTCCCCAGGTGGGCTTCTTTGGCTACGTGAGTTACACCGAAGCCATTGCTGGGAACGTCCTAATGAACTTCCCGTCCAACCTGGTGACGGAGATGATCCGAGTGGGATTCATGATGTCCGTGGCAGTGGGGTTCCCAATGATGATCCTGCCCTGCAGACAGGCACTGAACACCCTGCTCTTTGAGCAGCAGGTAAGATCCCTGCATGGCCAGGGCTGCCTTAGTGTGTAACTTGCTTTTTGAAGGGTTTTTTGTGACCAGGTTTGGATCCCAAACCTGTCTCGGTTCCGTGAGACTCCGGTGACAATGACATGTGGCAGGTACTTGGTATCCAAGGGGACAAACCCCCAACTCCCATGAAATCCTCAGTGCCCTGGGTGTGGTGACAGTGCAGCAGGGACCTGTGGCCATTTTAAATCCTACCCTGCAGAGTGGTTAATCCCTGGGACTTGGAGGTTCGTGTCCTCTCCGCAGGGGAATTCCATGGGCAGAAGGGCTGGAGTTCCCGCCCTGAAGCCCATATCCCATGGCTGCTGCTCCCTGCTCCGCTGGGGATTCCAGCTCTGGCACAGACGTGTTACACAGCTCAGAGCTGAGGTGGTTCTCCCCCTCAGAAAGAGGGAGAAATGTGCTTTTGGAAGCAGCAGAGCCTCCTCATTTCCTGCTGCTCCAGCTGCCGTCCTTTTGCTGGCCAACTCACTTTGCACTGAGCTCCAGCTCCTGTTCCCGGCCTCGGAGCCCAGCCCCGCCTCATTTCTTGTTGCTTCCATCTGTGCCTGCTCATTCCTGCTCCATTATTCTCACCCAGCACCTTTGCAGCAGCCCCGTCCCCTCTGGGTTTGGGTGTCCCCTTCCTCCAGCGCCTCCCGGGCCGCGGTGCCAGCCCAGCGTGGAGGCGGGCGGTGGGATGTGGGATACAGCCCTCTCCCACACATTCCACCTTTCCCAGGGCCAGCTCCTCAGCCAGCCTTTGTGACTGTAGCTGGTCTGTCTGCTGGAGACTGTGAGTCCCTTGTGGCGGTGGCGTGTTCTCCTCTGTGCATTGTGCGGCGCAGAACGCGCCGATGGGATTCAGCAAATACAGTAAGAGATTGTGGGAATGTTCTGAGGCCTTTGTGTATCCGCATAAATAGAAACCTCTTAGGGCAGGAAATAAAACTTGAGCAATTTATAGCTCTAAATCCTGCCACTTCTGCCTGTGAGAAGCCCCCAGCTCTTTTCTCACGTCGGGAGGGCCCGAGGATGGGGGCAGACAGTTGGTGAGAGCCAGCGGGTGCAGGGGAGGAAGTGCTGGAAACACTTGGGGATGCTTTGGATCTTGCCTGGGCTCAGCTCGTGGCTCTTTAGGCTTGAAGGTGTCACTTTGCCTTCCTCTCCATCTGTGCAGCAGCAGAGCCAGGACCCGCCGAGTCTGCAGGGCACGCTGGGGCCTTTGCCTTCCACACCTCCCACTTGGAGCGTGGGGATGGGGTGGGAAGCAGAGGGCATCTGGAGAGCCTCCAGCAGCACCCATCCTCCCCTGCCACCTCCCTGGGGTGTCCTCTTCCCAGCTGGAGGAGCTGCTCCTGTGGTGTAGTATGGTGGGAATGGCCCTGCTCCCCCAGGTGTTGGGGGACACCTCAGCCTAGCAAAGCCAGAGGTCTTCCTCCTGTGACTGTGCTCCATCCTCCTCCTCTTGGCCTTGGGCTGCTCTCCAAGTCCCTGCACGGAGACTGGGGCACAGCTGTGGGGAGTCATGTTTGGGCTGGGCTGGAAACAGCAGCGATGGCCCTGTGTCCCCTCAGCCCTGTTTTGGAGGTTCAAATGCACCTTAAAACTGCTGAGCCATGTCTGACTGTCCCCAGTATTCACCTCTGTGGAGAGCACACCTTGGGAATGATGGAGCTCTGGGGTCTGCTAGGGGATTGTTGAGGAACAGGAGGGGTTGCTGAGGCGTTGCTGAGGGGCTGTGATGCAGGAGCTGAACTCCTTCTCCCACTCCCAGCAGAAGGACGGCACCTTTGCTGCGGGGGGTTACATGCCCCCACTCCGGTTCAAAGCCCTGACGTTAGCTGTTGTGTTTGGAACCATGGTTGGAGGCATCATGATCCCAAATGGTGAGTGAGGAGCTGGGGACAAGGCCTGGCTGTTTGCTTTGATCCCTGTTCTTTGCTTTCCTGGCTGGGGTGACCAGGCTCACAGCCCATCCTGCCCCGGGGCTCCAACAGCCACCCTCTGCTGCTGCTCTGGCACTTCTGGAAGAGACCTTTGCTGACTTCTCCTTTTCTTTCCCAGTGGAAACAGTCCTGGGCCTGACAGGTGCAACCATGGGAAGCCTCATTTGTTTCATCTGCCCGGCTCTTATTTACAAGAAGATCCACAAGAATGCGCTTTGTTCACAGGTCAGTGCTGATGCTGCTTGACATCCTCCTAAGCCCTTTGCAGAGCCTGGGAATGTGTTTCGTTTGGCTGCAGCAGGGAATCTGCTTGGCACCTCCTCCAGCCTCCCCCTTCAGTCTGCCCAGTCCAGGTGGGAGCTGTTCTGGTCGGGTGTCCGTCCTTGGGGAGCACAGGCAGTGGCAGAGGTGGTGGCCCAGTGCATGGCTTGGAACACCAGCCCTTTGTGTTCCTCCAGCAGCAAGTGAAACATTGATTTGGTGCATAAAATGCTGCTTCCAGTCCTCCTCCTGGTGGGATTCAGGTTCTGGATCATCAGAACAGGAAATCCAGGCAGGCTGTAAAACCTTAAAGCCTCACATCCCGACCTGCCCGGGCTGGGTAAAACAAACAGGGCTGCTCCGCGGTGCGGTTCCCGCTGCCGACCCTCAGCCTTCTGCTTTCAACCAAAGTCACAGTAAAGAGGAACACACACATAGAGGTGTTGCTTCAGGAACTGATTTTCTAAGGGATTGGAGTTGTTCAGAGGCTGTTAGAAGTTTAACTTTTCCTTTTGCTCCAGTTTGAATTGGCCTCCTCGGGGACCGAAACAAAGTGGCTCTTTGCTGGGCTTGATCTCTCTGCTCCTGCAAATACTGTGGGCTGAAATTAACAGGTTTTGGTTTCTTTTTTTTTCTAACAATAACTTAATCCACCACCTTTTCACAGGCCTCTGTCCCAGCATTCCCAGTAAGGACAGTGCTGGGCTGCCCAAGGTTTTGGGCAAAGTGCAGAGTCAGCAGGGGAGAGCAGCACGTTTTTGTGGGGCCCACAGAACTGGTGGCTTGTTCTGTGCTTAATGACTTGTGGCTTTGCAAACCTACGTGAAGTTTTTAAGCAGGGTGTGTTTTTTTTCTACCCTGTGCTTTCCCTGACACAAGGAAATAGTCCAACTTTCCAGCTTTCACTCTGAATTCTGACACTTAGCTCCAAAGTTCTTTGAGTGAAACCCGGAGCAGGAGTCTGAATGCCAGCCTGGGTTTTCAGGGAAACAAAGAGCACTTTCAAGAATTGCTTTCTATTCCGGCTGAGCCAGAGTGTTTCTCTGCAGTGCCTCGAGGCTGCACTCAGGACAGGCTGAGCTCTCAGCCCTGGGGTGGGACATTGGGGCCCTCACAATGCCTGACCCCAGACACTGGTCACGAGGCTGAGGGAGATGTTTGTCCTGCAGAAATCCCCACAAAGGAGGAAAGGCTTATCTGAAGCATCAGGCCCCAGGTTACCTCTCAAGAGGCTGTCCAGCTTTCCCTGAGTGATCCATTGCCTGTCAGGTTTGCATTCCTGCTCTGAGCAAGGACACACCTGCTCAGCACCTCCCCGCCTCCACAGCCCAGTTTGGAGCCCACCCTTCCCTTCTTCCTCCAGGTTCTTTGCAAAGGCTCATTTATTCTTCCCCTGGAGCTCTGTCTTTGGTCTCCTCCTTCATTCCTGCTTTTCTTTGATCAGGTGCTCCACTCCATCAAAGTCTGCTCCTGAGGAAGGTGGTGGCTGGGGGGAGAGGAGCCAGCCCTGGGCACAGCTGTCCCTGCCTGCCTGTCCCTGTCCAAACAATGAACAGTTCTCCCTCCTTCCCTCCATCATCTTGAGCTCCCTTCAGAGCAACAGACCTTCTCAACACCAGCTTTTACACTTGTCTGGGTTATCTTGGCTCTTGTGGTGCTGAGAACAGGCTGCTTTTATCTGGCCACCTCTGGCACCCAGCAGTGTCCAGTGTCTGGAGGTTACAGGGTGGGGACATGGAGGGGCAGGTTCCTTCAGGAGGTGGTGCAAACCCAGGCTATGAAATGGGAATGTTACACTAAACATAGAGAAGAGGATTCCAGGAGGAGGTGTAAGGGCAGTCCTGTTTGTTTGCTGGCCAGCAAAGAGTTTCTGCCAGCCAGCTGTGAATTATCAGAGCTGCTGCTCTGCTGGGCTGCAAGTGTCCTGGTTGGAAGGATTGGGTGGGAAAGGCAGGTTAAAAAGCAGTTCAAAAGCCTTTGAGTGAGCAGGGAGAGCGTTGTCTTTCTTGTGGTTAAGCATCTGTTCCTGTAAAGGTCCGTGTCCCGCTGCCCCCGGGGGCCCCGGGTTTGGCTGAGGTTGCTGAAGGGCACGTGGGGGTCTGTGAACAGAGTGTGGAACTGCCGACAGGAAGGTGTTGCCTTCCCAGTGTTGACACAGGCGTGTCCGAGAGGCCCCTCCTGGGGAGCCTGAGTTGCTGTTGTCCCGGTTGGGGATGAGGAGCTGCCGGAGGTCAGGAAGGGACCCCTCGGGCTCACTCCTGTGCAGGTGGAAAAGAGATTCCCTGTGTCCCCCTGGCAGCTCAGGGGCCAGCACACCTTCCCCACCAACACACTGAGGGGAACAGCCCCCAAACACAGCCTGTCTGGAGGGACCCGGCGATGACCGGGGCTCTGCATTCCTTTGCCGTGACTCGGTCCCTCGGAACACTCCGTGTCCATGGATGTCGTCACGCTGTACAAATGCAGTGTTTGCTTCCCGTGGCTGGAGGAGAAGGGCTGAGCTAATGGCTCTGCTGGGCAGAGCTGGACTTATCTTCTGGGAGGAAGGACAGCCCAGGGACCATGACCGGCCGAGGAAAGGGCCATGTAAACTTCCTCTCCTGAATTCCCATCCCTGGCTCCCGGGAGAAGGGCCTGGCCCTGCTGTCCTGCCTGGGGGAACAGGCTGCAGCCCTGCTGGCTGTCACAGCCTCTTGTGTCCATGCTGTAAGGGCCTTCTGGAGGAGGGTCTGTGCTCCTGGTGGGATCTGAGTCTGGGGGAGATCCTTCCCATGGGATCTGACACAGCTCCAAACTGCCCTGCAGTGCTGACCTTCCCCTTGCTCCAGGATCTCTGGATGCTGTGGGGGTCTGAGACTCCTCTGCCTGCTTTGGTTCCTTGAGTCCTTGCAGCCCTTATTCTCGTTCCTCCAATTGCCTTGGTGGTCTCCTGGGTACAAACCGCCTGCTTTTCCATGTCATAAGCATCTCCATGGAATTAAGCCAAATCATGAACCTCTTTATTCTGGTCTTCAGTTGGGGAGGGGGTAGATGAGGAGGAGGAGGAGGGGGCTGCTGGGGGGAGCTGGGATGGCTCAGGGACAGCCCAGCCTGTCTCCGACTGCCACGTGTGCCCGTACCCGCTGCTCTGGGAGCTCACAGCTGAACTCCAAATGTGGAACAATCAAAGGGGCTTCAATCTCAGGCATTTGAGCCCCTGGTTCCCCACTAAGATAAGAAACAACAAAAATCCTTTTAAAGCATTTAATGTTTTCAGCCGTTTCCTACAGTTCCCTTCTCTCCCATGTTGCTCCTGGTTCCTGTGACACCAGAATTAGATCCTCTTTGTGGAAACACTCTTCCTCTCCACTGTTGTTTCTGGAAGGTGCCAGAACAGCCTGCCAGGCACAAAATGCATTTGTGCCGGGGCTGTGGATTGTGAGAGGAGAGGAAGTGGAGCAGCTTCAGCCCGGGGCAGCAGGGCAGGACCTGCTGACTCGGCGTTTGGCCCGAGGGGTGCGTGGCAGGATTTCTGCTCTTTGTGCACCCCCGGGCAAGGCAGGCAGCACATTCTGCTCCTGTTTCCTCTGCAGTGGCTCAAAGGTCTGGCCTCTGCTCCCTGGTCATGCTGCCCCTGATCCAGAGCTGCTCCACATCCCGCCAGCCTTTTCCTTCCGAAGGCGTCCGTCTGTCTGGGGGGTGTGCTGGGAATGGGCCCTCCGGGGTCTCCTGGGCCCAGCTCTGACCACACTACCCTGTGTTTCTGGGCCATCTCCCTCAGCACGAGGCGGGTGAGGAAAGTGTCAGCCTCTCCTCCCCTTCTGGAAGTGCCAGTGTTTTAATTTCTCCTTCCAGTTTCACCTCTCCCCTTGATTTCCAGTTTTCTGGCAGCTTCCAGTGGTAGAAATGCTCCCTGTGGCCATTCCTGTTTCCCCCCACACTGAGAAGCATCTTTTCATTGTGCTTTTTGTGAACTGGGATGTAAATACTGCAGGGTGAGGTTTTTGGGGGAAGAGGGTGAGTCATGGAAATCATGGAATGGTTTGGGTTGGAGGGACCTTAAAGCTCATCCAGTTCCGTTCCCTTCCATGGGCAGGGACACCTTCCCCTGGACCAGATTGCTCCATGCCCCATCCAACACTTCTAGGAGTCATGTGGAATTAGATCCTTGTAGATCAATTTATCATCAGATAACAAGCAGTAGAAATTCTTTTTGCTGCCCATCACTTTCTCCTTTTTGAGGCAGAGAAATTCCTGGAGCCCTTCTCTCCACGGGATCCAGATTCCATCCTTCTATTTTTATCCTGTTTGATCCCAGCTTTCTGGAAATGAGGGAGTCACTTCTCAGCAGCTTCTTGAGCCCTGGCCACGGGGACTCATGTGTGGACAATTTTCCTCTTCCTTTCCAAACCAAGGATTTTTAAGCAGCTCCCTGGAACATTTTGGGTCTGTAACCAGGCTGGGCATCTCTGTGCTCAGGCCGATCTGATTTCATGGAGTTCTCATGCTGGAAATACCAGGGAATGAGCCTTTGCAGCTGGACTCATGGCTGCCACATGCATTTTCCTATCCCTACATCCTGTCCACTTGCTTTTGAGCCCTTCCAGTGTAGGAGTTGCCTTTCCAACAGCTTCCAGCATCCCAAACTTCCATTCCGATGGCTCTGCACCCAAATGCAAACCTCAGCCAAAAACTACCAGTTTTTCTGTTTTCCTCTTAAATTTCTCTCCTCTTCTCTCTCTTATTGACATGTGTCACTGCTCTGACCTCAGAATTGTTTGGAGACACCCTGGGAATACTGTATGGAGCAGTCCTGATGGTTTTACTGTGCTAACTGTCACTCTGGTACTTTGTGCAGATCATCCTGTGGATTGGGCTGGGAATGCTGGTGATCAGCACATACACCACGCTGTCTGCCACTGAGGACACCCCTGTGAGGAC
This sequence comes from Hafferia zeledoni, assembly GCA_035583235.1. Taxonomy (NCBI): domain Eukaryota; kingdom Metazoa; phylum Chordata; class Aves; order Passeriformes; family Thamnophilidae; genus Hafferia; species Hafferia zeledoni. Next base: position 1,023,397 of record JAWWEV010000044.1, on the reverse strand, counting down.
AGAAGCAGTGGACTTGGAGCACCTGGACAGAGAGGAGAGCAGAATCGACCAGGATTCACTCAAACTCCCAGGTATGTGTCTGCTGCAGTTGGTTTCCCAGCCCTGCTCCTGGCTACACTTCTTAAAAAGAAGGAAAACAGTTGTTTTTTTAAGTGTGGTGGAAACAGGGTCATTTCCAGGCAGCTCTGTGCATCTTCTGAGCTTCCTGGGGCCTTTTCCCAAGAAAAGCTGCAGTTCTGCCTGCTGGAAAAGCCTGCTGTGACCTCCAATGGTACCTTGTGGGAGTTGCTCTTTTGGGAAGGGAAAGGTCGGATCCAGGGGCTGGGATCCCCTGTGAGGAAAGAGCAGGGATCCCTGTTTGGGGTGAGCTGTGAGCACAATGCCCACCTGGTCAGGCAGCTCGTGGCCAGAGGGGCTGCCCTCCCTCCCCCTGTGCCAGCCCAAGGACCAGCCATCCGTCACCTTCAAAGTTACGGGAATTTATGGGAATTGCCTTTTTTTTGGTGCTGCAGATATAAATTTGGACTCTGCTTTCACCCTGACAAAGGCTGTGATTATGCCTCAGCTCTGTTTACTGGTTCCTGTTATTTATTATTTGTTTGCTGGGGCTGCTGATGGAATTACGGCCGCTCCTCCCTTTCCCAGCTGCTCCGGAGCGAGGCCGCGCAGGTGCCGCCTGACCCTGCGCTGCCCCTCGGCCCTGCTGCGTCCTGTTCCTCCTGTTCCTTCGGCTCCGTTTTGTTTCCTCCTGCTCCTGTGGGGCTTTTTTTTGTTCTTTGGAGGCCTTGAAATATCCTCACGGAGATTGAGAGCGGAAGGGAGAAAGGGGCCGGCTCTTCTGGAGATTATCCTCCCTCCTGGTTCTTGGCCGGGTTCCTGCCCGGCAGCTTGGAGTGTCTCCCACACCGGTGCTGCCGCTGATAACATTCACTCCGGGGTTGCTCCGTGCTGGAGTTTACTTGTGGTTTACTCGTGGCTTGCTCAAGGCTGTGTGTGCCTTCCCAGGCACGTGGATGCTGGTAAACTCCCAGCAAAAGACGCTCCCAATCCCTTAATGGAGCCCTCAGCAGGGCCGGGAGCAGGGATGCGATTGAATTCTTCCTTCTTGGTTAATTTTGGAGCAGTAATGGCCAAAGAACAGCTGCTCCTTTCAGGAGGAATCGCTAATGACACGTGTTCTGACTGGGAAAATAAAAAATCCCATAAGCACGGTGTCAGCAGGAGTTTGCTGAGTCGTCCCCCCTTCCCGGGGTGGCAGAGTGGGGTGCCAGGCTCTGATCATCGGAGCGATCCCGGAGCCCGCCGGCACCGGCTCTGAGTGCTGCTGGATTAAATAATCCCACCCGGGAGGAAGGCGGGCTCAGTGCTCCCGGGTCATAAACTTCCCAGGGAGGAGCTGTGCGGCTCCAAACGTGCTGATGGGGGAAAGCTCAGCTGCCCCGAAGTCCCTTTGGCACTGGGGGCTGAAGGGCTCCATCCCCTGGGATGAGGAAGAGGGGAGAGATGGAGCCGGGCAGAGCAGGGGAACATGGGGCTGTCCCGGGAGAGCCGCTGCTGCGATTCCTTGGATCTGTGCCTCCCTGTGCCTCAGCAGGATGTCGGCTTGACTAGCAATGAGAGGCGTTAAATGGTGCCCTTCTTTCCCCCCGTGGCTCCCCCTCGTCCTCGCCCGCCTTGTTTTGCAGAGCAGGAGCTGTGCCTGGAACGCTCCACAGCGGCAGCAGCTGCATCCTGTCGTTCCAGGGGTGCAGGATCCGGGCTGGGCCGCCCCCGGCACCTGGGTGCCCTCCGGATGGGCCCCGTCCCACGCTGGGGCCTCAGCAGGGTCCCATGGCTTCTCCCTGGGCACCTGTGGTGGGTGCTTGGCCCCTTCCCCAGGGAGTGGGTGCCCTGTGCTCCTTCCCTGGTTGGAGTGTGGTGCTCTGAGACGGAGGGTGCCTCCAATCCCCTTCATCCAAGCACATGGTTCCTCCTTCCCCAGGCACATGGTGCCCCTTCCCAGAGCAGAGGGTGCCTCATGGTCCTTCCCTGGCCGGAGGGTGGTGCTTCAGGGCCGTTCCCTGGGCACAAGGTGCTTCCATGACCTTTCCCAGTGTGGAAAGTGCCTCGTGCCCCTTCCCCAGGGGCCAGGATGCCTCGTGCCCCTTCCCAGCGCCGCCCCATCCGAGGCAAACCTCGGGGCTTTTCCCCAGCACTGCCTTCCCCGCCTGCCTCTCGCCTGTCAGCGTGTGAGAGGAGTTTTATTGGCCTCTTTGATGTTGTGGAGCCCAGAACTGGAGAGACTTTCATTAAAGCCCTGCCCCGTGGGCCCGGGGATTATGAATATTAGAACATTGGCCTTTTATGTGAACACGTATTGACCAGCGGCCTCGGCATCGTGTTTTTCCTAACGACACCCAAGTGCCCATTACAGCCCCAGCCTGTGGTGCTGGAGGTTTTACTGTCAGCAGCTCTTCGGGAAAGGGATAAAACCCCTTCCAGCCCCGTCCTGCCGCGGCTGCGCCTCTGTTAAAAGGTTGCTAAGCTGCCTCTGAAAGCTCAGGAAGGCAATTATCCATAAAAAAAAAAAAAAGCTAATTAGGCAATTTCTCTCCGTATTTAAAGCACCCTCGAGGGTCTCGGGGGGGATTAAGATTTTGTAATATTTTTCAGCTCCTTACTTGATCGTTGCTGCTTCATCTTCTCCCTGCCATTGTGCAATGTTGGGTAACAAAGCCCTGGTTCAGGCTCCTTGTGCAAGAGCCCTTTGCCTGGCGTGCCGGGCACTCTGCTCCGGCCATGCCGGTGTCCTGCAGGATGGGGCGGGCTGTGGGACGTGGATTTGAGGCAAACTGGGGGCTGTGGTTTTGGCTTGGCTGCTGGTGCAATGCTGAGGGCTCCTCCACCCCTGCATCCCTGGGTTTGCCCACAAAAAACCAACCTGGCCGACCCAGGCTGTGTCCCTGCCGGCATTCCCAGCCGGAGCAGCCCCGGAGATGTGTGGAACGTGGATACTGCAGCCTGGGAGCTGCAGGAACAGCTTGGCTGCACGGCAGCTCTCCCTGGTGCTTTGTGAGAGAGAGCTTTTAATAGTGCCTGTGACACAGAAAAGGAACCAGCAGCCTCTGGTAATTTGGGTTGGTTTTTACTGCTGGTGCGTCAGGAGACAACTGTGAACTAATTTCAGGGATGCCATTCCATAACCTTGTGAAATCTGTACCCGTCTGGGGGAGGGAGGGCTCCGGGAGGCGCAGCTGGGCCGGGGCTCCCCAGGGAGGGCCTGTCCCTGCCCTGCTCCGGGCGCTCGGCACGTCCGAGGGCAGCGTGTGCCCCCGTCCCTCTGCCCTGCTTGCTCTGCTGCATTTTCCTTGGCATGAGCTCATGGATCTTGCTCCATAGCACTGCAGTAAAGGAATTCAAGTGGGTCTGGAGCCGGGCTGGCACAAGCAGGTCCCGAACCCCGTGGCCCTTGGCCGATGCTCCCTGAGCTCCATGTGCTGTGCCGCAGGCTCCTCCACTGGCCTGGCCAAGTCCCCTGTGGATTGAGGGGAGCACAGCAGGGCCCATCCCGCTGCCTCTGCCCAGGGCAGGGCCTGTGGACACACATTGCAGCTCTGGCTGTTGCTGCAGCGGACAAGAGGCTGAAAAAAATGCCTGAGGAGGGATTTAGTGCCTGCCTGGGACCATTGCTGCGATCCGAACCACGAGCAGGGGGAGAAGGGAAGCTTTTAGGTTGCTAATCATGAAATTTTATGGCAGCCTGGAGAGGCTGTTGGCAAACCACAACACACCCAGACACGCACACACACAAATCAGCTGCAGGACGCCCCGGCTTCCCCTCGCGTGAGCGCAGCTGCCGGAGAGCCGGGGGGTCGGAGCAAAGCCTCCCGGTGCTGCCTCACACCCCGGCCTCTCCTTGGGAGCCAAGAGGCTTTTACAGCCTCTCAGCCCTTCCCTGTAAAGTCCAAGGCCACTCATAAAACATGACGAGGCGCAGCGTTACTGGAAGATGCTCCGGGGGGACTGGGAGAGCGATGAGACAGGCAGAGCCGTTATTGCACATCCCGAGCAAAACTGTTCCCTGCAAACCACCCGGAGCCCTGAATGGATTTCCAGGCAGCCTGAGAGGTCGTTAATTCACGCCCTGATGATGAACTTAATTTTGTTTCCCGCTGAGCAAATGACGGCTTAGAGGCAGCTTGGCCTTATTGCGGCGTGGAGACTTTTGGGTTTGTGTTTTGTTTGTGTTTTGGGCTTTTCCTGCATTGTTTGCAGAGCAGGGAACGTGCCTCTGCCTGATTTATGGTGGGAGCTGCCAGGGACACTCCCGGAGCTGAGCGGGGCCTCCCCTGGCCCCTCGGGCTGCCCTGGGCCCACGGGGGTTCACCTACTGCGGGGTCCTCTGGGCAGGGGAGTGCTGGGATTAACTCCTCTGTTTCCTGCTTGCGTGGAAAACTTCCTGCCTTCTTCCTTCTTATTTCCTCCCTTTTTATTTTCCCCTCCTTCCTGTTTTTTTCCCCTTGAACACCATCTCTGCCTCGGCTCATCATTCCCATCTGCCATGGGAATGGCCGTGTCCGTGTTGGGTTTCTCCGGATCTTCTGGACCTCTCCAACCGGAGCCATCTCCCGCCTCCATGAACTAATTAATGACAAACCTCCCTCCAACAGAGTAAATAGTTTCTTGCTTTGAGGCCAGGGCTGAGCTGGGAACATCCGCAGCCGAGCCGAGCGCTCCCTCCCCGGCGTCGGCCTCCGGCTTCCCAGGGCCCCCGGCCAGGGCCGGGCACCGGTTCCTGCAGCCCAGTTTTTCCTCAAAAGGAGGAGTGTCCTGCCCTGACTTGCTGAACCCTGGGAAGTCCCTCAATGGAAAGGGGGACCCTTGGGTACTAGCCTTGAATTTCTCAGAAAATCCAAGCCCTTTTCCCCTCCCACCATCATTCCCGAAGCAAAGGAACGTGGAGAGCCAGCCAGCCCCACGCACGGCCCTCGGCTGGGTGTGGAGCTCTGGGATGGAGGCCGGGTTTCTGGAGAGGCTCAGGGTCCTGCTGGCATGGATCCCTCTGGGCCAGGAGTTTGTACTTAATTTGGGGGGAATTTTTGTTGTTTCCCCTCCCCGACTCGGGCAAGGCCCACGCAGCTGAGGTTGTGGCAATCCCATCTTTCCCATGAGTTCATCTTGTAATAAATCGCACCAGCCCTGCAGAGGGGGAGGAGAAAATGGAAAGATGTTTATAGAATTAATTCCCCAAAGGAAATCACATGGGGGAGGGCGAAGGGGGGAAGAGTTGGGAAATTTTTTTTTGTTACAGAAGATAACTTTTTTTTTTTTTTTAAAAAACTCTGTTGGATGGAAAAAAATCTGCGGAACCACTTTAGTGGGAAACAATTTGATTTCCTCCTCAGCTGCTCTCTGAAGGAAGAGTTCACTCCCTGTGTGGGTTTTCCGCCACGCTGGGGGTGGAAAGGACCCTTCCCATCCCATGGGGTGTGCCACGGATTCCGCGTGGAATACACTGGTCACACCAGCCCTGGTCATCCCAGTAACTGGTTTGACTGGGATGTGTCTTCCCATCTCTTTGAAAGAGAAAAGGGGGAGACCCCATTTCCCTCTGGAGTTTCCCCTAATTAATGCCTGTTTAATCCCTCCTCAAAACTTCTGGGGGAAAAGGAAAAAAACTCCCTCCCACCCCTCCTTTGAGGGACATCCAAAGGGCTGCAGGAATGCTCAGGCACTAAAAAAAGGGACAAAAATCAAAATAAGGGAGGAAAATCAAAATAAAGGTGGTTTGAAGGCACTTTGCAGAAAACAGCAGTGTGGGGGGGCCTGGGGCTGGCCCCCAGCTGGGGTTCTCCCGGTGCTGGGGGTCTGAGGCTGGATCCCGGCTCAGGGTCTGGTGTTGGGGGCAGTCCAAGGCTGGATCGAGCTCGGTCTGTCCCGGTGCCGGGGTCCAGGGCAGGGAGCCGGGGGGATGCTACCATCTGGTGGCACCGGCTCGCAGCGGCAGCCGCTCCATCCCGGCTCCCTCCCGGCTCCCTCCCAGCTCCCTCCCGGCTCCATCCCAGCTCCATCCCGGACACGCTTCCCTGCCAGCAGCTTCATAAAAACCCACGGCAGGGAAAACAACCAGCTCCCGCCTGCACTCCCCTGCACTAAGGCTGGAGGAAAACCAGCAGTTGGGCTGGATGGGGTGAAGGGGTTGGGACAGAGAATTCCTGGGATCCCACACCTCATCCCTGTCCCCATCCCGTGTTTGCAGAGCAGAACCCGGCGGTGGAGGAGCCTGAGGATGACCGGGATAAACCCAAACTGCTGGAGGAGAAGGAGATGGAGCAGCCACAGATCAAGGTGCCCATGCAGGTGCCCAAGAGGGAGGAGCAGAGAGGAAAAGCAGAGGAGAAAGTGCAGCTGGACCGTCCTGATCAAGGTAGGGGGGAGCCTGGGAAAGGGAGCTGGGCTGGGAGCTGGGGGTGTGCTCTGGGACTGTTTCAGATACAGATCCTCTCTCTGCTCCTCACCTGCCACCCTTCACCCCACATTCATGGTGCACTTCAGGGGCTGAAGGTGATTTAGTGTTTGATGCTCTGGAGGTTCATTGGGAATGGGACCTCTGGACAGGGAGGAACAACAGGAATGAGCAAGGGCAGCGGGGAGCTGGGTGTAGTGGGAACCTGGTGCCTCTTGCTCTGCAGCCCCTAACCCTGCCTGTCCCCCCAGGGATCGCCCTGCCCGTGGGGGAAGCTCATCGCCATGAGCCGCCGGTCCCGCACGACGAGGTGGTCGTGGACATGGGGCGGGAGCAGGAGGAATCCGACGAGAACAAGGCTGTCCCCAAGGGAGCCAACGGGCGCCTGCTGGAGGAGCCAGCCAGGCTGAACCCCCAGGAGGAGGCACTGGGCCCAAAAACAGGGAAGGAAGCGATTTCTGAGACCCAGCAGCAGGGAGGGACTGCTGGGCCTGTCCAGAATCCAGAGAAGGTCGTGGATGTGGTGGTGCAGCGGGATGTGAGGGATGGGAGACCACCCTACAAGGAGCTGGAGCCAGGGAAAGCAGGGCTGGAAGCCAAGGAACAGGCTGCTGTGCTGGATGGTGACACTGCTGAGGCTGCGGGTGACCGGGATAAGTCCCAGCTCCAGCTCCCCAGGAGAGCAGAGGAGGCCGGGAAGTCCGTGGAGAAGGAAGCAGAGCCTGGTAAGCTCCTTCACCTGAGTAGGCTCCTCTGGGCCTGTTATTCCTCTGGAGATGGGACAATTTGGTCATTCCCACCTCCATCCCAGTGTTTTCCTTTTAATTCCACGAGATGAGCACGTGAGCGTGCACAGCCCCTCCGGCAGCTGCTCCGGGAAAGGAGGAATCTGGTGGCTTTGACAGCTACTGTAAGAGCTGTCAAACAGTTGTTCGCTCCCCGCCGAAATGTCAGGTGCCGTGCTGTTCCTGCACGCTCCCAAATCACCGGGGACACGGAGCCGGGAGATCTTGACAGGGAACACATTGCCAAGTGCCCGTCTAAAAGCCAGTTAGAGCTGTTCTTGCATGTTAATTGGCCGAGGTAGTTAGTGCTGGCTCGCTGCCACCAGCCATGAGGTTGTTAAATATTGGGTTTATTACTTCCCTCGCAGCCGCCGTGCTGGATCCGAACGGAGCTGGGCGGGCGGGGAGGGACACGGAGGCGTTTTGGGGAACATCTGCACTAACAGCAAAGCTCTGCCATCCTTTGCAGGTGAAAAGCAGGAGCTGCCCCTCCTGGACAGAGCAGATCAGCATGAGAACCGGAACACTGAGGAGAAACAGGAGAACGTGGAGAGCAAGCTCGGGGGTGAGTGTGTGGGGAGCAGATCCCTCTCTGTGGGCAGATGGTGCCTTGAGGCCACAGTCGCTACCACGATGGCAGCAGGTGGTGCCCAGCCTGCCTCTGGCACACCTGGCAGGGCCACTTGGGGACCTGAGTCATGCTGGCACCTGAGCCCCACTGCTCCCTGGTGTTGGAGCCCTGGAAAGAGGGAGACAGGAGTGAAACCACCCCAGCATCGCCCTACAGCCTCATGGTGTGGGCAGGGGCACGTGGGGAGGCCTGGGCATGTCACTGTGCCAGGGACCGGGGCCAAGCCTGGCTGCTCCTCCCCTGGAGCCTCAGAGCAGGTGCAGCAAACCCTTCCTCAGGCTGAGCTCCTCCCCTCAATCTCTGCCTGGCACAGGAGGTTGGAGTCTAAGCTCAGACTTGTGTGCTCATTCTCATCCCATCCTGCTCCAGCTTTCTTCCCTCCCTCCTGGTATACAGGCAGGGTTTGTGGAGTTGGATCTTCCTGCAAGGAGAGCCCCCACAGCCTATGGAGCGATTTCTGAGGGTTTGGGTCATGGAGGTTTTATTTCCTCTCCCATTTTCCAGAAGCGGGACCGGCAGAACTGCTGGACCACAATGTGCTGCTGCAGGTGATCAAGGAGCAGCAGGTGCAGCAGAAGCAGCTCCTGGACCAGCAGGCAAAGCTGCTGGCGGTGATCGAGGAGCAGCACAAGGAGATCCACCAGCAGCGGCAGGAGGAGGGGGCAGAGGGGCCAAAGCCAGGTAAGGACATTGCCAGGGAACAGGACTCCTCCACAGGGTGCTCACTGCTCAGAGCAGCTTGAAAATCACACTGAGAGACATCCAAGTCCCTTTGGCACATGGCAGAGTCCACTGCAAAGCCATCCCTGGCCTCCAAGGTATCCCTGAGCACAGGGATAACACCCCAGGGCTCTCCTTGTCCTCGCGCGTGGCCGTGGGTGGTGTGGCCTTACCTCCTGTTGTGCAGAATGTGGTGGCAGGGGCAGGGAATCTCCTAAGAAAACCCCTTTCCTTGTTGGTTTTGTCCTGCAGTGGAAGCACAGCCAGATCCTGCCGTGCCCCTCTCCAGGAGCAGGGAGGACGAGGGCCTGGGAGCCAAGGGAGACACGGCAGGGAAGGCGCCGAGCAAGGAACTGCCGGAGCAGCCGGAGCAGCGCCCGGGCCGGCAGCCCCCCCCGGGCCGGCAGCCCCCCGGGGCCACCGAGCAGCACAGGGACACTGTAGGGAGGCTACAGGAGCCGGGGCACAGGCGGGACATTCCTGGGGCTCCTCCCAAGGAGCGGCAGGTGCTGCTGCAGGAGAATGTCAGAGCTGGTAAGAGTCCCGCGGAGAACCGGGATCCCGTCCATGGGGATGCCCAGCGTGTTCCAGCAGCCAGAAACCACCTGGAGAAGAAGCCCTTGGCGGAGGATTTGGGAGGAGATCGTGAAGCCAAAGCTGGAAGAGAAGTCCACGAGAAGAAGAATTTCCTGAGAGCTGTGGAAGCAGTTACAGCTCCCATCCAAAGAGAACAGCCGGGGGCTGCCAAAGTTCAGGGAGTAGCAGGAAAGAATTTGGAAAGAGACTCAGAAACAGACCTTAAAGCCAAAGTTGTGAGTCAGGTGGAGCCCAAGGACCTGGCAGTGGCGCCGGACTCTTCCAGTAACAGGAATGAGGCAGCGAGGGAGCAGCACCCCCGGGAGCAGCGGAGAGGGGCGGAGGCTGAGGGAGCGGCGGGCGCGGTGGGGCGGCAGGGGGACCCGCCTGGCCACGGGCACGGCAAGGAGGAGGATCCCCGGGAGGAGCCGCAGGGTCGGCAGCAGGGACATGGGGCTGGGGGGCCCTCCAACTCCAACGTCGCCGCCAGGAAACCCGGCCCCGAGGATGCTCCGGCCCCAAAGGCCGAGGATGGAGTGGCCGCTCACCGGGATCCACAGCCGGAGCACGACGTGAAACCCAACCGAGACCTGAAGCTGCAGGGGGGCCTGGACCTGCGCCGGAGGAGACGGGACCTGCTGCTGCCCGACCAGGAGGAGGAGGAGGAGGAGGAGGAAGAGGAGGAGGAGGTGGCTGCACAGGGGGCAGGCGGGGTCCTGATCGGCCTGAACCCCCTTCCCGACGTGAAGGTGAACGACCTGCGGAGCGCGCTGGAGGCACGGCTGAGCCAGGTGGCCGAGGGCGCCCAGCACGTGGTGCGCAGCCGCCACATCCAGCAGGTGACACAGGACAGGGGCCCGTGACGGGGCCACACGGCTCCGCAGGGCAGGCCCAGCTCTCCACTGGGCTCTGGGTCACTGCTCAGGCACGGGGAGGGCTGAGCCAGCAGCGCTTTGCTGGATGCAGCGCTGGGATCCACGGGATCTCCCTGGATCCATGAGCACCATCCCGGGGGATTCCACGGTGGCACCCCCAGCACGAGCCCGTGGGCAGCTGAGGAGATGGTGACACTGGAAGCGACATTCCTGCTGCCCCTGCCTTCCAGAGCTGCCACCCACCTCAGCTCCCTGCCAGGCTGCCGCTCCAAGGAGCTTTCCCAGCATCTCATTCATATCAAATTGCCTTCTCCAGCCATCTCCCAGCTCCCCTCAGAACCGGGAAGGGGCTGTGCCGAGGGGACCCAGGATCCATCCACACCTCGGGAAGGGCTTTATCCCGGAGGAGCCGAGAGCTGAGGATCAGTGGAGCCCTCAGTGCCAGTGCTGGATTGGGAGCAGAGCCTCGTGTGTTCAGAGACAGTGGTGCTTTGGGAACCTCATTTAGTAGAAACGCTGCCTTAACTGGGCACAACTCCTGCCGTTGTGCTGCCTCTCCCAGGGATGGGATTCCTTGGCCACACACTGGAGTCACATGGAGCTCTGCTCCCACTGCCCTCCCTGGCTGCTCTCCCTGTTCTCCAGCTCCACTTCCCCTCTCCAAAGTGCATTAAGAAGTTCAACTCTCCCCTGCCCCTTCCCAACCCCGCTTGGAGACGATTAATGTGGGAACAAGCCGGGCAGCTCCGGGGCTCGGCTCACGCACACCTACCTCTGCCTGTGTCCCATGTGCTCCTCCCAGCCCCCTGCCCTCTTCTGCATCCAGAGATCCCTGCTCCAGCCCTGGAAATGTGTTTGATGAGTGAGCAAGGGAAGAGCTTCCCTGAGAGCCCTGGGCAGTTCCAGGCTCCCAGGGATTCACCCCTCGGGTTTTCCAGGTTTCTGTGTTTTTACATCCTGACCTGTGAATGTACAGAATCCGATCCCAAAGCTCTCCCTAGACCAGCTGAGCATTCCCAGCCTGGAGCTCTCAGACCTCATCACTGTGGTGGGTTTTATATCCCTCTCTCCAAGTGTCTTTGGGGACCTCGAGTCTGTGGCCAGTGGGACAACCCTGTGGAGCTGGGATGGGATGGGACCATCCCTGCCTGGTGCTCCCAGGATGTCACAACCCAGAGCCACAGGGAGTCCTTTGGGAAGCCCCCCTGGAATGCTATGGCCTTAAACCCCGAGGACCCCCCACATCCCAACAAGCTTCTCCATTATCGCTGTCGTCAAGCACAAGCACCAGGAGCCCCCAGGCTCTGAGGGCAGGGGTGGGGTCTGGGGACGTGGATCCAGGCAGGGATGGGCTCTGGAGCATCCTGGGGACACACATCTGGGCTGTGTCCCCGTGGCACTCACCAGCTCTCCTGAAGCGAGAGGGAGCCGGATCCGGGTCGGCTCCTTCCCCCCTTCGCTGCCGGGTCAGACCCGCCTGTTTGTTGTTCTCCGTGTGAACACCAAGGACCAAAGATGCTCCCGCCATTCCCCCTGCTGGGCATGGCGTGGGCAGCCCGAGCTGGGCCGGGAGCCGCCTCCTCCCGCCGGGAGCAGCTCCCCGGGCGGTGGAACGCGGGGAGAGAGAGCCCGAGGCGCGGCTGAGCCCATCAATAAAATAAGCTGAAGCATTTTGATCTGAATCACTTTTTCTTTTTTTAATAAATATACATCTGTGACCCTCACCCAGCCCGGGGCTGCTCCTTCTCTGGGCCGGGGAGTGGGGTGGCTGTCCCGTCAGTTGAGGACAAACCGGTGGCCTTGAGGTGGGAGCAGCTCTGGGGTCACTTCGGTGTCGCCTTCGCCTGCAAAGAGCCGCGGTCAGGGCAGGCCCAGGGATGGGGCCGGGACAGGGAGCGGGGCCGGCACGTACCGCCTGGGCGAAGCATTCCCGCAGCGCCCGGAACTCCTCCAGACACGTGTCCCGCCGCAGCTCCGCCGGTCCGGCCGCCGCCGCCGCCACGCACCGCCCGTAGGCCGCGGCCTGCGGGAACCACAGCGGACGGGAGCGGGGGCCGCCGGGACCTCCCAACCCCGGCGCAGCCTCCCCGTGCCCCCTCCCGGCCCCACCTGGTCCCCGCACGCCGCCAGCGCCGCCGGGAAGCGCCGCAGCCGCGCCCGCGCCCGCAGCCACACACCGCGGCCCGACATGGCCTGCCCGCATGGGCGCCGCCATGACAGGCCGCCCGCCATTGGCCGCCCGGCCCGCCCGTCACGGCGCCGCGCGCTCCTATTGGGCCGCAGCAAACCCGCACCCGCCCCTCCTCAGTGGTCACTTGGCGCGGGTGGCTTTGATTGGCGGAGATGCCCGTTGTTTACGTCCCGTCTCCCGCTGGCGTCAACCCTGCCCGCCCCTTTCCGCCCGGAGTGTCGCCATCTCCCGCCGCTGATTGGTCGAGATGCAGCGCTTCTCTCTCTCATTGGTGCGTGCGAACTTCCTGGAGGTGGGGCCGTGACGCCGCTGCGGGGCCGGGCAGGCCCGGTACGGGCAGTGTCATGGCGGCGCCGCTGCGGGACCGGCTGAGTTTCCTGAGCCGGGTACGGACAGGGGTATTTGGGGAGCGGGGGGAGCTGCCTGGGGCATGGCGTCACTCCACACACGTGACGTCATCGCCGTGCACCCCCCGCCTCGCTTCTGCATCGCCCTCATACAGCCCTGGCGGGGCCGGGCCTGCCCCGCAGCCTCAGCCGGGGCCAGGGTCGGTCCCTCTCACGTCGCCCCCTCCTCCTGCAGCTGCCGGTGCTGCTGCGGGGCACGGCCGACGACGACACCCCCTGCCCCGGGTACCTGTTCGAGGAGATCGCCAGTATCCTTCGGGGGTCGGGCGGGGGGGGGAACATGGGGTGCCCCGGGGCTGCCCCGGACCGGGGGGGCACGGGAGGCCTATGGAGCTGGGTGGGCGCTGGCGGGAGGCCTGGGGGGGGGTCGAATTGCTGGCATCCCGGGGGGCTGCCGGTGCCCCCCGGTCCCGGCTGGGGGGCGCAGGATCCCTAACCCCGCCCCAGAGATCTCGCACGAGTCCCCCGGGAGCAGCCAGTGCCTGCTGGAGCATCTCCTGACGCGGCTGCAGAGCAGCTCCTGCCACGTCAAGCTGAAGGTGGGTCCGTGCCAGGGACACCGGGGGCAGACGGGCCGGACCCCTGACCCCCCCGGGGGCTGAGGGGCACCCCTGACCCCGCCCCACCCCCGAGCCAGGTGCTGAAGATCCTGCTGCACACCTGCACCCAGGGCTCGCCGCAGTTCGTGCTGCAGCTGAAGCGGAACGCGAGTTTCATCCGGGAGGCTGCGGGTACGGAATGGGCGGGGGCTGCAGGGCCAGGGGGGCTGCTGCAGGGCCAGGGGCACGGCCTGCCCTGTCTGGCAGCACCCCCATCCTCCCCCGTGTGCCCACAGTGTTCTCCGGGCCCCCGCACCCCCTGCACGGCCACAGCCTGAACCAGAAGGTGCGGGCGGCGGCACAGGTGGGTGCTGGGGGGACGGGGCAGCCCCCAGACCCTGCCCTGGGGGTCCCCAGGGGTTCCAGTGCTGCCCACACTGCCCTGTCTCCCAATCCCACAGGATCTGGCCAGTGTTCTCTTCTCGGATGCGCCGCTGCCCCAGCCCCTGGCACTGCCCGCCCGGCCCCCGGCGCCTGCCGGTGAGTGCAGCCCCAAACCCGGGAGGAGCAGCAGCCAGGGGGGCCCTGAGTGCTGAGCATTCCCTGTGTGTCCCCAGGGATGGGCTCCAGTCCCAGCCCCTGCGGGGCCCTGCAGGGATTCGGCTTCAGCAGTGACAGGAGCGGCTCTGGTGAGTCCTGGCTGGGCCCTCACTGGGTCCTGCCCTTCCAGGAGCTGTGACAGGGCCCTGGGTGGCACTTTATGCCCCATCCTCAGTGCTCCCAGGGTTTCCTCACCCCCCTTTCCCTGCCTGGCGCCCGTGCTGGGGTGATGCCCCATGCCATGGTGGTCCCTGGGGGGTGCCCAGGGCCGGGCTGGGCTCCCGGGGCTCTCTCACCCTCCCACCCTCCCTGCAGCGTCCCCCGGGGAGGCCCTGCTGAGCAGCCTGCAGCGAGCGGCCGAGGCCGTGGCACAGGCCGTGCTCCCGGTGCCAGGGACGCCCCGGCGGCCCCGGGGGCACCTCCCCGAGGACACCTACGAGCCGGTGCGGGCGCCGTGCCCTGCTGGCAGCACAGCCCCGCCAGCAGCACCCCCTGCCACGCGGACAGCCCGAGGTGGGTCCTGCCGGGGCGCCCGGGGGTCCCCGCCCGTGGGGGTGGGTGTGGGACCCCAGCTGAGCCCCGCTGTGCCCGCAGTGAGCCACCAGCCGGGGCTGGCCGGGGGCGGCTGGGAGGAGGCCGACAGCGGGCACAGCTCCCGGGAGTCCTCGCAGGGCCACGAGCGCAGCCGCGCCTCGGACTCGGGCAGCAAATCCGGCAGCGACAGCCGCTCCGGGGCCAGCCGGGAGCTGAGCCACGGGGCCGAGAGGTGAGGGGGGCCCCGAGGGCTGCCCTGGCCCTGGGACTGTCCTGGAGAGCCCCCCCTGCTCCTGGCACTGCCCGAGGTGTGTCCTCGGAGCGCTGCCCTCTTTTCCCACGCCGTTCATCCGGAGTGCCCTGGTGCTGCTGGCCATGTTCCTCCAGGGGGGTTTGTCCTCCCAGCCGTGGGTGGGCAGAGCTGCCCCCTGGGGGTGCTGGGTCTGTGCTGAACCCCAGGGGTGGGGAGAAGGTGTCCCCTGTGCCCACCAGACGTGTCCCCTGCAGGGTGGATGCTGACAGCCCGGGTGACTGCCGGCGGGAGGTGAGCCTGGTGTCGGGGCTGACGCGCGGGGCCAGGGTCTTCCTCACCAGGGAGGAAGCTCAGCACTTCCTCAAGGAGTACGTGTCACAGGCGGGTACTCCCTGGGTGCTTCTGGGGGCATCCTGAGCCCTTCCTGCCCCCTGACTGCCCGGGCCTGGACCCCCGGGGTCGAGGGGGCGTTGGGCACCCTTGACCCCTTTCCCTGTCCAGGTGTGGGCTCCTGAACTGTGAGGTGGTGCTGGAGCTGCTGGGCCGGGCTCTGGAGGATCCCAGTGACAGCGTCCGTATGGTGAGCACGGGGTGTCCCTGCTGGGGGTCTGGGGGTCTTGGGGGCTGCCCAGCTCAGCCACTCCCCTTTCCCACAGAGATCCATGTCTGCCCTCTCCACCCTCGGCTGCTCCGACCTGCTGTCCCCAGAGCAGATCTTTGCTGTGACCCGGCAGCACCTGCAGCAGCTCAGCCAAGGCAGCCCCGGGCCTGTGGCCAACCGAGCAACCAAGGTGACTCTGGGAGTGTCCCTGGGCCCAGTCCCAGGGTGGGGGGCTCCCAGGAGTGGCTGCCCAGTCCCTGCAGAGACACAGCTCTTGGGAATGGCTCCATGCATGTCCCAGAGTGGTGGAATTGGCTGCCTGTCCCAGGAGCAGGGAGCCTGGGCAGGGTGGTGTTCCCTCTGTGAGGGGACACTGGGGACAGTCCCTCTGCCTGGCACAGGTGCTGGGCTCTCCCAGGCTCTCACTGCGGCCTCTCCTGCTCCTCCCGCAGATGCTGCGGCAGTTCGAGGCGCTGTGCCAGGCCCAGCCCCTGCCCAAGGCCCCGTGCCCACCCCCAGCCCCCCCGGCGGGCTCAGCCAGGGACCTGCTCATGGACATCCCAGCGCCGGGCGGCGAGAGCGTCCTGGCCCCCCTGAGCCCGGCCCCGCCCCCCGCGGTGCCCAGCCAGGAGCCGGGGGTGGCAGCGGAGCCCCCCGGGGCCGCAGTGCCCACATGGCCCTGCCAGCAGGACGGGGACATCGGGCCAGGGGGACACACGGCGGGCCCTGGGCTGGGCCTGTTTGCCGGCATGGAGCTGGTGGCCCGTCCCGGGGCTGTGCTCCGGCCAGAATCGCCACCGGCAGAGCCACAGGTGCTGCCCCAGCGCCGGGACACGGGGACGGGGACGGGGACAGACACACGGGCAGACACAGGGGGGCCCCATCAGCCGTCGGCCTTCGCCTTCCTCAACCTGTAGCTGCTGTGGGGTCCCGGGGGCTGTGCCCCCTCCCTGCGGGGCCTGTCCTGGCCGGGTCCCTCAGGGTGACACGGGGCTTCCACCGGGTGACAACAGCCCTGTCGCTGTCCCTGCTGTTCAGGGGCCTGGTCATGGCACACCTCACTCCTCTGGGCTGGAGGCGGGTCTGGGGAGCCCAGAGTCCCCTGGGGCTGAGCTGGGGGTGCTCTGGGGACCCTGGCACAGCCATGGGGTGCTCCTGCCTGACCCCAGCTCCAGCCTGGGCGCTGTGGGTTCAAGGTGGGAGAAGGTGCTGTCCCTGTGGGGCTGGGACCCACCAATAAACCCCCACTCGGGCCTGGGAACGTGTGACTTCTTCCTGTGCCACTGCTGGAGCCCTGCCCGTGGCGCCTCCCTCCCCAATGGCTCTTCCTGCCCCACAGCCCCCCAGTAGCCCCATTACTTTCCCCCAGCCCACGTGGATATAGCCCCGCCCCTCTCATAGCCCCGCCCCTCTCGTAGCCCCGCCCTTTCCTCATCTCATTGGCTCCAGCCAGCCAAGTCCCGCCCCTTTCCTCCCTCCCGCCCCCTTCCCCTCCTCAGCCAATCCCGTCTCTTTGCCTGCCCTCGCCCTGCCTCCCCATTGGCCGCTGTCTGCAGGCCCCGCCCCGTGGGCGTGGCGGGAGCGCGGCCGTAGGTGAGGGGCTGGGGGCGTTAATGGCGGCCGAGGGGCCCGGGGGCGGCCGGGGCAGGGACGCGGCCTCGGAGCAGGCGCTCGGCCCGGCCCCGACCCCCGCCATCGGCCCCGCCGGGGGCTCGTCCGCGTGGGGGTGCGTGGAGCCCGTCACCGTGGGCGTGTGTGGCTGGGGGGCTTGGGCACTTGGACAAGGGGAGTTTGGGGGCGTGGAGGGGCCTGGGCTGGGGGTTGGGGAGTTGGGGGGTCCTGGAGGGATCTCGGGCTCGGGGGGACTTGGGGTCTGGGGACCTGGAATTTGGGGATCCTGTGGGGATTTAGGGTTTGGGGCTGGGTGTTCTGGGATCCTGGGGAGGGGTCTGGGCCTTGGGGGTCCCGGGGGGGTCCCGGACGTCGGGGATCCTGCTGGGTCTGGGCAATGGAGGCCTGGGGTCGGACTTGGGACCTGGGCGTGGGTCCTGGGGGGTCCTGGGCCTTGGGGGTATCAGCGTTTTGGGAGCTTACAGCCCTGGGCCTGGGGCCAGGTGGTGCTGACGGGAGGGGTGCAGGAGCTGAGGGAGCAGGGCTTGCAGTGGGGTCCTGAGGGGCTGGGGGCCATGGGGGGCCTGGGATTCTGAGCCTTGGGGGTTTGGGGGTCTGGGCTGGGAGCCCCGGGGCTCTGGGTGGCTGGGCCGGGCCTGGGCTCTGGGTCTGAGCGCCGTTTTCCCGCTGGGGGCCCGTCGGTTTCCATGAGAGCCGTTTGTTTCCCGGTGTTGTGGAGCCCGAGGCATTGCCAAGGGCTGCGGTGGAGCCCCGGGGGAAGCCAGGCCTGCAGGGAAGGGGCTTAGAGTCTGGGAACAGTCTGGGGAATAAATACAGAGAAATAAAGTGATGTGGTGTTTGCCTGCAACAGGGACAGCTTGTGGCCCAGTGCTGGGGGAATGTAGAGGGGAAAAGGGGGGATGTGCTGCCCCCGAGCGGGGAGGGGGCTCAGCCCTCCCTGTGCCCCCCGAGAGGGCACGGCCACTTCTGTTAGCAGCTCAGTTGGTTAAAACTTGGCTGTAATAACGCCGAGGTCATGGGTTCAATCCCCTGTGTGGGCCATTGACTTAAGACTCGATGATCCTGGTGGGTGCCTTCCAGCTCAGGATAGTCTGTGATTCTGTGAAGGGCTGCTTGGCAGGGATTGGGAGCACTTGGTGTGGGGAGAGTCCCTGGGAGCTGCCCGGGTGGTCCTTCAGTGTGTCTGCCCGGTGCGGGTTGAGCCGAACCCGCCGTGTGATGCTGTGGCAGCCACGGGCAGGGTGGGGTGAGGGAGCCCAGGGTGGGGAGCGCGGCTTTTCTCCCCTCCCGTGCTCCTGGACTGGGATCCCGGCCCATAAACGGGTCAGCAGGCCGTGGCACAGCCGCAGGGTTGGGGGAGAGCAGTGAGGAGTTCCCCTGGAGCCTGTGCCGGGGTTGTTTGGCAGTGGGATGTGGGGGAAGGTGCCTTGTCCCCTGCGGAGTCAGTTCCAGCTGTGTGTGCTGCTGTTTGCCCAGCTGCTGCTGAGCCCGGGTGCCCTGGGCGCCCTGTGCCCTCACCGCTCTGCTCTCCGCTTCCAGGGCCCCTCCGTTGTGCCGCAGCATGAAGAGCACCCGCAGCTGCTGCTCCGTGCCGGGCCCCGGGGCCGGCCTGGTGCTGACGGGGCTCCCCGCGCCGCTGTCCCGCCGCCCCGGCAGCGCCTCCCCCGCCAGGCTCGTGGCGCGCTCCGTGTCCGTCACCGCCGACGGCAAACCCAAGAGGAACGCCCTGGTGAGCCCGGGGCCTTCGCCCCTCCGTGCCAGGGGCAGGGAGAGCGTGCCTGGGTGTGGGGTGGCCCCGTGTGCTTCCCCCGGCTCTGCTCCGGCACCGCCCTCGGCATCGCTGCCCGTGGGGCTGCTCAGTGCTTTACCATGTGCAGAAAAGCGTCTAGGGAGCATCAGGCTCCCCTGTTTTCCCTTCCTCACCCTTCTTCTCCCTGCACCAGTTTCCATCTGGAAACCTGATTTCCTGCTGTCTCCTGCTGGGATTTCAGGCCCACCCTGCCCCTTGCTGAGCACCCTCTGTTCCTGCCGTGCCAGGGTCTCACTGAGCTGGGGATCCACACAGGGAATGAGCCCCAGGTACTTGCTGGGGTCTGTCAGGATCCAGCAGTGAGGAGTCTGTGCTCTGTGCTGAGTAATCCCTTGGCAGCATTCCCGTGCCCTCATTCCTGGAGCCTGTGCTGAGGAACGTGTTCCTGCTGGCTCAGCAGCGCCGGAGCGAGGTGTCATTGCCCGCTCCTCAAGGAGAGCTTGGCAGCCCTGGGGTAGCAGGAACTCCACGGGCTCTTTTGGCTGCCTGACCTGCCAGGGATCCTGCCTGTGTTCCTGCTGAGCTGCTGGAATGGTCCCTCTCCTCCTCAGGAAGATGTGGGACCGCGGGCGATGAACAACCTGCGGAGGTCCAACAGCACCACCCAGGTGAACCAGCGGGTGAACAGCGCCCACAGGTACGGCCCCAGCAGGGAGGGTGTTTCTGTGGCTGCCCCCAAACCCACTCCATTTAATTCCATGAGACAGGAGTGTTCTGTTCCAACAGCCCCTCAAGGACCGTCCAGGCTGTGTCTGGACTGTGTGAGGAGATGAAAGTTCTCCCTCTGTCCCCAGTGCCCTCTGAATGGGGGTTTTCCATTCTCCTTTGGTTTGTGCCCATTGCTATTGCCACACACCACCCTGGAACCCAAAGCTCTGTGCAGAAACGAGCCATTCATAGATTTTTTGGCCATGTAAGGATTCTCCGGCCCTTTTCTCCCTCATGTCACACTGGAGTATATCTGAGTGTTGTGCATGGTCGGTGTGTCCTGTGGCTGTGAGTTATCCCAGGCCCCCTGTTCTCTCCTCTCTGCCTTCCCTGGGTCTGGCTAAAGCTCGGAGCAGACAGGAGACTTCCTGGCCTTCTTTGAGAGCAGTTCAGGAGGAAGAAAGAAACTGGCAACTCTGAGCAAAACTTCCCCAGAAAAGAAAACCACGTGGAACATCCTGGTGAGGACAGTGGGCTGGGTTGGCTCTGTGCTCCTGAGGGTGTTTGAGGCAGTGGGTTTGGTGCTTGCTGGTACTTATTCCTGCTGACTCCATGGCAGGATGATCAGCCCCGGGCATTCCCAGGCCCCTCCGGCCCCCACGGCCTCGAGCCACCCGTGGGCATGAGGAGGAAGGAGGCCACTGTGCTCCTGGCTGCCAACTTCACTGCCAACAACAGGTAGGAGAGGGGGTGCTGGGGCAGGGGGTGGGAGGAACTGCACTGGGAAAACACCTTGAGAGGGAGGGGGCTGGTCCTGATGCTTCTCTTCTCTCCACACAAGGAGCAACAAGGGCGCGATGGGAAACTGTGTCACCACCATGGTGCACAACAACTACTCCACTGCTGAGAAGGGCCCTGCGCCCAAGAGCTCCAACCAGGCTCCCAGCTCCCTCAAGTGAGTGTGGTGGGGTCCTGGCTCAGTGGGCAGGCTGGAGTCATGTGTCCAAGTGGCACAGGATGGGGCTGAGTGGCTTCATCTTCTATCCCAGCAACGTTGTGAAAGCGACCTCGAACGAGGACGGGGAAGGTGGTGGCAGCAGCTTTGTAAAGTCTCAGAAGAATTTCTCCTGCAACAACATCATGACCTGCAACAACAATAGCAGCAGCAGCAGCAGCAGCACTCCCAGGAGGAGGGAGGTGACTGAGGAGGAGGCTGAGAGGTGAGGGAAGAGGAAGGAGAACAGTGCCAGGCAGTGTAGGGAGCTTGTTCTTGTCCTCTGAGGCTTCAGATTGGGGAAGGGCCAATTCACCCTCTTTGTGACATGGCTCTGTGCTTTGGGGTGTCTTCAAAGGCACAAGTTCCTCCCATCCAAAAAGTCAATCTGGGAAAAGGTCTCATTGATTTGGGGAGTGGGGGGCAGAAGTCCCAGTGCTGTGGACAAGCCACCTTTGCTCTGCTGTGGCTGGAGGGGTCAGTGCTGCCCGAGGAGGCTCTGGGGCCGTGCTGACCCTCCCTCCCTGTCCCCACAGGTTCATCCAGCAGGTGAACCTGGCTGCAGTCACCATCCAGCGTTGGTACCGCCGGCACTCGCAGCGACACAGGACGGCGGCGGCAGCTCTGGGGCGCCTGATGGCCGCCAAAAGGGAGGTTGGTCCTGTCCTGGTGGCTTCCAAAAGGGAGGTCTGTCCTGTCCTCTGTCCTGTAGTCCAGACCCCCCTGACACCTGTGTCCTGCTAACCATGTCGGTGGGGATTCGGGTCCCTTTAAGTCACCAGACCAGGGCTGTGGGAGCTGAGGGGGGCTTTGCATCCAGCTTTGTATCCTGCTGGCCCCTCGTGGTGCAGAGAGCTGGGGAGCAGCACAAATCTCCCTGAATTCTGATGGTCTGGACCAGGGATGCCCCATCTCGGCTCATCCTAACGAATCCCTAACGAGGTGGCTCATTAGACTGACAAAGCACTGCAGCTATTTGTGTTTCTTTGTTCAATTATTTATCCCAATAACGAAAAGCGCCATCGCTCTGGCGTGTGAGAGTCTATTTTTAAGCCTCATCTCCTCAGTGGTTGCAGACCCAGATGATATAATAATAATAATTGCATTGAGGCTCTAAAAAAATGAGCTGCTCCAAAGCGGAGCTGTTCTGAGGGCTCCTCCACCTGCACAGGGGGGAGGTTGGGAGCATGGAAAACCTGGATCTGGGGCGACCTCAGGTGTGAGTGCCTCCTCCCCTCTCTCAGTGGTGAGTGGTGGAGAACATTCTGTAACACTTCTGACCCTCCTCTCTGGAAGGAAAGGCAGCAGCAGATGGAGGAGGGGAATATCCTGGACTTGCAGGAGAGGAAGGATGAGGAACGGCGGAAGATCCGAGAGGAGAAGGCGCGCCTGGCCCGGCGTGCAGCCATCCAGGTGGGGACAGGGCGAGCCTGGCATGGCCTGTGTGACATCCCTTTGTTGGCAACATCTGCCAAGGCAGCAAGAGGCCTCTGTGCCTCCCCAGGGCCTTGGCATGAGGCAGGATCAGAGCCAGCCTTGGAAATGGAGTGCTCCCTCCGGACACGGAGGTGCCACAGAGCGGTTTCCTGCCGTGCTCCTGCCAAGCCTTGGCAGCTCATTCTGAGCTTGCAAAGACAGTGCTGGTTTCCATCTAGTGCTCAGGAGGATGGTGACCACGTTCAGACAGGGACACTCCAAGCTCCTTGGAATAGCCAAAGATGTGCATGTCTTGGGAACAGGACCCTCCTCAGGTGCAGGGTCCCTCTGGGGGTGGGCTGAGCGCTGCTTTGTGCCCCTTGGCAGGAAGCAACATGTTATTGTCACCCTGTTCTTGCAGCTGGTGGTGCAGATGGGGCTGGCACAGGCTGCAGGAGCTGGCAGTAGAGCTGGAGATGTTTTAAACCCCAAATTCTCTTTGCCTTAATTGGAATCGTGTTCCATTGTGGGGTTTACTGGGGAAGACAGCAGTGAGCAGCTCGAGAATCGGGTTCCATTCTAATCCTATTCCATGCAGACAAAACCCTGCCACAGCCTTGCAAACACTTGTGCCTTCCCAAAAAGTCAGGACACAAATGGCTCCTCTGTCTCTGCAGGAGCTGCACCAGAAAAGGGCCCAAAAGGCCTTGGAGACGAAGCGCTTGGCAGAAGAAGAGCTGGCGGTGAAGGAGAGCAGGAGGGTGCCCAAGAAGAAGGCTGGGGCCAAACCTGCCTCGGCCAGGAACGGCAGCCCGGCTGGCAGCCTCACCAAAGCCAACAACGCCGGTGAGTGCCCCGGCACGTCCCCAGAGCTCTGGGGTGGGGGACAGGGAGCTGTTTGCTCTGGGGAGCTGCTTCCATGGGGCTGGGTGTGGCGAGTGCCTGAGAACAGTCTGGTCCTGCAGAGGCCAATTCCCCCCCGGCAGCTGCGGAGCTGGAGGGAAGCGGCGTCGCAGCTCTCGGCTCTGTGCCCTTGCAGGACCCTGGGGCAGAGGACAAGGTGCAGGTGGGTCTGGCTGTGGCCCCTGAGGCTGCAGCACCAGCTGCTCTGCCAGGATGGCTTTGGAGCCTTCACTGGCTTCTATGGAGACCCAGAAAACCCTCTTACTGCAAGGTGTATCTTCTCCCATAGGATGTGAGCTCCAGAGAGACAGGTAACGAGGACCTGGAGACAGCAGTGACTGCTGGCAGCAGGGCTGCGTCCAAGGTCACGCTCAATGAGCTGCTGGATACGCTCAGGCTGCTGGAGGAGGAGCCAGAGCTGCTGCCCCCACCCAAACTCCTCAAGAAGGACAGACACGCCTGGATAGACAGGGTGAGCTGAGGGAAGAGGGTGGTGTTTCCATCCTTGGACAAGAACAGCTGCCTGGTGAGAAACAGCAGGGTCACTGCCAGGGAAGGTGATGGGGGAGCTTAGAAGGGCTGATGGAGGAGTTTGGAGGTGGAGGAGTGAGTCTGGAGGTGGAGGATTTGTTTGATGCAGCCAGGGCTGTGGTGGGAGCGGGATTAGCTGAGGATGAGGCTGGTTCCTGGGGTGCAGTGGGAGGACTGGGCTCCAGTGATGGAGAAGAGCTAGCACCTCTTCTCCCAAGCCTTCCCCTGGGTGCTCATTCACCATGGTGAATTCCCAGCAGGAGCCAAGCTCCAATTCCCTGACTGCTGATAACTTGGAGAAGTTTGGGAAGCTGAACCACTCACCAGGGGTCCCTGAGGACGGGGCCCTGCTCTCAGAGGCCAAACTCCAAAGCATCATCAGTTTCCTGGATGAGATGGAGAGGTCAGAGCAGGAGAGGCCCAGGTCAGCTGCCTCAGCCACACAGCGGGAGGTGAGTCCACCTGTGTTAGAGAGGTGGTGTGGGACCCTGGTGGGAATCATCCCCCACCTCCCTGTCCTTATTCCAGATAGTTCCACCATCTCTTAATCATGTTCTTTCTGCTGTGGCAGAGTCTCCTCTTGGAAGAGGAGCTGGCTCACGTGGAGCAGGTGTCAGCTGTTGCCACGGAGGTGACAAGCTCCATGATGAGGCTGAAGCTGGAAGTGGAGGAGAAGAAGCGAGCCATCAGCCTGCTGCAGACAGCCCTGGTGTGTCAGCCTGCCGGGCAGCCGGGGCCAGGAGCCTCAACAGGGTTCCTGGGGCTGGGGCTTTGAAGCATTTGAACAAGGCTCTGAGCAGGACTATCCCTTGATTTCGTAGAATCATGGAATGGTTTGGGTTGGAAGGGACCTTACAGGTCTTCTAGTCAGGACCTGGACTGAACTCCCTTCTCCTCTGTCCCACAAGGGTCTGGCTGTTTCTGCTGATAGGGGTGGGAGCACCAGGGGTTTGTTTGCCTGTGTCCCTCCTTGTCCTTGCCCATCAGTGCCTCTATCCAGCAGTTACTGCCTGTACATGCTCTGGCAATGGAGTAACTCTTCCCTCTAATGTCTCGTGGCTGTTTCCTCCCTGCACCCCCCCCAGGCCCAGCAGCGAGAACTGACCGACCGCCACGTCAAACAGACCGAGCAGGAGCTCAGCCACCAGCTCAGGCTGCAGAGGGAGCAGTATGAGGCAGCTATCCAGAGGCACCTGGCCTTCATCGACCAGGTAATGCCTCAGCCTGGCTTCTGGAGGTGGAGGCTGAGGAGGCTGCACCTGCCTGATGCCATGTCCTCACCCTGCCCAGCTCCTGGATGACAAGAAGGTGCTCAGTGAGAAGTGTGAGGCCGTGGTGGTGGAGCTGAAACAAGTGGACCACAAGTATGGCCAGAAGATCAGCCAGATGCAGGAGCAGCATGAGCTGGTAAGGGCACAGGGAAGGTGGGGGGACGTGTGTGTGTGTCCTGGTGCTGTGGCAGAGCTGATTGGTTTGGCTCTGATGGGGACTCTGCCCAGAGCAGTTTGGTCACTGTCACCTTGGTGGGGCCTGGTCACTCCAAGGAGCACTTCCCTGTGCACAGAGGGTCCCTGTCACCACAGCCTCCTGGGGAGCCAGGACAAAGCTCTCCTGTCCTCTGCTGCCAGGAGTGTGTGACACTGACCAAGGGGACAGCATTAGCTCCCAGGCTTTGCTTGGAGACACCCTTCCCACACATCTGGCACAGGGTGCCCAGAGAAGCTGAGGCTGCCCCATCCCTGGAGGTGTCCAAGGCCAGGTTGGACAGGGCTTGGATCAACCTGGGATAGTGGGAGGTGTCCCTGCCCATGGCAGAGGGTAGAGCAAGATGATCTTTAAGGTCCCTTCCAAACCAGTGCACTCTGTGATTCCATGATCCTGCTGTGGGCAGAGCTCTCCCAGATGGAGTGACCAGTGCATTGTGCTTTGGCTGTGTAAGAATTCTCCAGCCCTTTTTGGTGGAAACCTGCATGGGCACAAACCCACTGCCATGGAGGAATTTGTACCTATATCCTCTGGAGCTGGGTGCCTTCCAGCCTCCTTTGCAGGGGCAGGGCTGCTCTTGAAGCTGCATGGAATAGGATTAGAATGGAACCTGAGTTGTGTGAGCAGCAATGACAGACCTGGGTGGGTTTCTCTGGGCTGTTGCCCTACCCAGCACCCACACATACGAGGCAGGGCTGTTCCCCAGCGAGGATGTGCTGCTGCTCCTGCGAATGGGAGTGTGCACAGAGCTCCTTCTCCCACCAGTGGAGATGGCTTGGCTCATGCTGGCAGGAAGGCAGCACCACCGGGCTCATCCCAGCTCTGCCATCCCAGTCCCTGCTTCCCCTTGGCGTTGGAGCTGAGCTCGTGCCTGCCCAGACCGTAAAGCTCCCCTGGTCTCCAGAGCAGGTGCTGCCCATGGCACACTCTCAGCAGGGTTGGCTCTGCCCCTTTCCTGGCAGTGCTGTCGAGCCCTCGGCATGTCCCTGCCCACTGGGCTGTGCCTCCCCTCACCCCCACAGACCCCTGCCCACCTCTGCCCTGCCCATGGATCCCACAGAACTGTGTGGATTCACCTCTCCCCTCTCCCCCACGATTCCCCTTCTCTCTCCATCCCCTCCTTTCTTTCTCTCCAGGTCTGGCGCACTTTGGGCCCCTTTTGTGAGGTAAATGTGGTCTTTGTTCTGTGCCTTGCCCTCTGCTCTCGTGCCCTGACCTGCTCCAGCCCTGCTCCAACCCTTGCCAGAGGGTCTTTCATGGCAGGGAGAGGGAAGGCTGGAGAGGAAAGCACCATGACACAGGGACAGATGGGCTGCCCTGCATGCAGAGACCCTCGGCAGCCCCCAGTGCTCTCATGTCTTGGGCCAGTGAGCACTTTACCAAGGGTTTTACTCTTCCCACCATCCCATTCGAGAGAGGAGAAGTCAGTGGGGGACCATGTGGCTGGTTCTCTGGGCTGGGTGAACATGCCTGGCTGGGGCTGTGTGAGTTGTCCATGACAGCCTTGACCCTCTGCTCTTCCCTACAGCTTCCTTCCCAACAGCCCAGCTTCCAGGCTTCTGGGGGTTTTCTCTCACAGCTTCTCACTGAAGTTTTCCTGTTTACTTCTAAACAGGAGATTAAGAAACTGAAGGAGCTGATGAGTGCAACAGAGAAAGTCCGACGGGAGAAGTGGATTGAAGAGAAAACCAAAAAGATCAAAGAAATCACGGTGAAAGGTACGGGCAGGTTCCCTCAGCAGTGGCTGGAGCTGGGATGGTGCTGGGGTCAGGTCTGGGCTGGTCCAGGAGAGCTTGGAATGAGTTCCTCAGTGTGGGCAGTCTCTGCTCCCTGGTTTTTGGTGGAGCAGATGCCAGAGGGCAAGAGCCCCCCCTCCATGCCCATCCCCTTTGCCGAGTCGATGTGTCCGCAGCCCGCAGGCCAGGGGTGCCAGGGCTGGGATCCAGGCCGAGCCTGACTGTCCTTCCCGCTGTGCCAGGGCTGGAGCCGGAGATCCAGAAGCTGATGGCCAAGCACCGCGAGGACATCCGGAAGCTGAAGCTGCTGCACGAGGCGGAGCTGCTGCAGTCGGACGCGCGGGCGGCGCAGCGCTACGGGCAGCAGGCGGAGCAGCTGCGGGGGCTCCTGCAGCGCGAGAGCGACGAGCTCGGCCAGCGCGAGCGGGAGCGCGCCCGGCAGCGGTGGGTTGGGCACGCAGCTCCAGGGGTGGCCAGCACCAGTCTGGTGTGTTCCCGGTATTTGCAACTCCATGGGAGCAACCCCTTCCCACCAGCCCAAGGTGGGAGGATACCACTGAGCCAGGAGCGTCCTCCAGTGTCGTGGAGGGGTTGGGATGGAGCAGGGTGGAGAGGCTGCCCAGTGCCCAGTGGCACATCCTGAAGGTGTCTGTGCCCCACAGGTGTGAGCAGCAGCTGGAGCAGGAGGAGCAGGCGCTGGAGCAGCAGCGACGCCGGCTCTATGCCGAGGTGGCCGAGGAGAAGGAGAGGCTGAGCCAGCAAGCGGCCAGGTGAGCGGGTTCAGGGCTCGGGGCTGGGGGCTCAGGGCTGGGGCATCCCCAGAGCCTGGGTCAGATTCCTGTGGGAAGGAGGCCAGTGCTGGTGGACACTGGGAGCTGTGTCTGTGCAGGCAGCGTGCGGAGGTGGAGGAGCTGCGGCGGCAGCTGGAGGCCAACAGCTCAGCCCTCACCCGGGCACTGCGGGAGGAGAACGCCAAGGACAGGGAGGAGCAGGAGAGGCGGCACCAGGTCTGGTTTCCCTTCACCTCTGGGCTCAAGGTGGCTGGTTTTGGGTCCTGGCACCACAGCCCCATCCCCTGTGTGTGTTGGTACCATGGGGCTGCTCCCAGATGGTGTGAGATGCTGCCAGGGCTGAGATGGTGTTTTCTTGTCTTCTTACAGGCAGAGCTGAAGGTGCTGAAGGACCAGCTGGAGATGGAGAAGCAGGCCTGGGAGGCCAACTACCTGAAGAAGGAGGTAACTGTCCTCCAAAGGTGCCACTCAATGGGCTCTGAGAGGGCTTGAGGCCACATTTGCCATCTCTGTCCCCAGGAAGCCTGGCTGCTCTCCCGGGAGCGGGAGCTGCGGGAGGAGATGAGGAAGGAGAGGGACAAGGAGATTGAGCTGGTGATCCAGCGTCTGGAGGCCGACACGTCCTTGGCCAAGGAGGAGTGTGAGAGGGCAGCGGAGAACAGGTGAGGGGGAGAGGGAGGTCTCAGGTCCTCAGGGCACTGGTCCCCTTTCCCTGTCTCCTGTGCATCTCTCCAGTGAGCTCTGGGGCAGCTGGAGAGGAAGGAGTGGATTTGCAGGGATAAAGTTTGCCCCTTACCTGAGGAAACAGCCCTGGATCTCTCATGGAGCAGATCCCTCCTTGCTGCTGTGCCCTGGTCCCTCCTGTGGCACGGAGAGCTCTGGGATGATCCAGACTGCCTGTCCTTCCTCCCGATAGGATCAAGAGGATCCGAGACAAGTATGAGGTGGAGCTGCAGGAGCTGGAGCGGTCCGAGCGGAAGCTGCAGGAGCGCTGCAATGAGCTGAAGGGGCGGCTGGCCGAGCTGGAAGGGGACAGCATCCGTCTGCAGGGCCTGCTGAAGCACAAGGAGCAGGAGGTGGAGGAGATCCGGAAGGTGGGCAGGGAGCAGGGCCAGGGCCCTGCCTGGCTCCGTACCCCACCATTGCGCTGTGCCTGGATACAGGTGCAGGACCAGCCGGCCCAGGAGGGCAGTGGCCTGATTGAGGTGATCTGGCAGGAACTGATGGACAAGCTGGTGGGGATGGAGGAGGAGAATGCGCAGCTGAAGGCAGAGATGGCGGAGCTGAGGGCCCGGCAGCGCCTGGAGCTGGACAGGCTGGTGCGGGACAAGGACCGGGAGCTGGAGGAGGTTCACCGGAGGTGAGGAGCCTGCACGGGGCAGGAGTGGGGCTGAGGCCAGGGCAGCCCAGCTCCACCTGCATCCCTCCCCGCCAGGAACCCTGGCCAGGACCTCTGGCAGCTCCTGAGCGCTGTACAAGACACCTGTAGTTGCAGCCACATCTTTGTCCCCAGTGTGCCCTGGGAACCAATTCTCCTCCCTGGGCAGCCTGGACAGGATCAGGGCACAGCCACCGAGGCTGAGGGCAGCTGGGACATCTCCAAAATTCCATGGTCCTGATAATTAATCAAGCCTTAGGAAGCTAATATCCCCTTCTTTCCATTCGCAACTCAATCCAAACTACATCGCCCTCACAGGGGAACAAAAGTCTGCAGGGGTGTGAGGGCACCTCGAGCCCAGAGCTTTGGCCTTGCCTGCAGGGGAGAGGGGCTGAGCTCCCCAGAGCTCAAATCACACTGGTGTTTGGGGCTGGGCTCGGGGCCGGGGTCCTCATGCCCCCTGTGGCCATGTCAGGGTGAAGTCGGCGGTGCTGAGGAAGGAGGAGAGTGTGAGCAGCCTGCGGAAGCAGTACGAGGTGAGTGGGGCAGCCCCGGCGCCGCCCCCCGCGCGGCTCTGCGGGCTCTGCGAGCTCCCGGTGTGCTCCCCCGCAGGCGGCCGTGCAGAGAGCCAACCTGCTGGAATCCCTCCTGGAGCAGCAGCGGCAGCTGGCCACGGAGTGACCGACCTGCCGGGCCTGGAGCGGGGCCAGGGTGCTCCGGGGGGCTCCGGGGGGCTGGGGGCAGGCTCGGGCTCTCACCTCCCTCAGCCCTCCTTATCCAGAGCCTGGTCCTGGTGCCGTGGCCGTGCTGGGACACTTGGTGGCCTTTAGATGTTCGGGAGTTTTGTTCCGACAATAAATCTGTGCTGGTTTCTACAGCTGTTTCTGTAACTCTGTCAGTGCCAAGGCACGAATGGCTCTTCTGCAAAGTCTGTGCCCATTCCCACTCTCTTTATCCCATTCCTGCATCCCAAGACCATCCTTTGCTCTGAGGGTGCCTGGCTCCCTGCTGTGTACCTTGCTTCCCCTTCTAAACTGAAATATCCAGGAGGATGCAGGAAGGCAGAGCCAGGACAGGATGTGATCCCACAGCCTCTGCTACCTGCAGATCCCTCAGCACCCCCTGACAGGGCTGGGAAATGCCTGGGCTGGGCTGGTGGCATCTGTTTCCTCTCAGCTGGGAACGTGCAGCCGCTCGGCTGGTCCCTTCCTAGAGCCGGGGTCGGAGCTGGGGGCGGCAAAAGTTTGCTCAGCGGAGTCCTGGGATGTTTTCCATCTGTCCTGCCGGTCCCTGTGCTCGGCTGGGCCTCCCCCTGCCCCACAGCAGCACTGCCAGAGCCCCCGCGGTCACGTGGAGCCGCAGCGGGACCCTTTGTCACCACAGGAAGCCACCACTTCCTGGCACTGGAGTTTGTCCTGGTGTGGGCTCCTGGCTGCAGATCCTGGGAATGGTGTGATCCCAAGGCAGCCCATGGTTGCCCCTTATCCCTGCTCCCTTTACATGGGTTTCTGGGGGCACGAGTGGCTCCTCCACCCTGGGTCCTGTTCAGCAGAGCTGGGGCTGTGCCAGTCTCTGTTCTCCTGTTCTTGTTGGGTCAGGCTGGAGCTCTCATCCCAGGAAAGGCCAGGCACAGTGATTGTTCCTGCTGTTTTTGCGTTTCCAAGGAGTTTCCTGAGCTCCGCTTCTGACCCCTGCCCCTGCACAGCCTCAGCCTGGGCCATCCCCAGCCTGTGCAGCAGCTCCTGCTCCTGGCTCTGGGAAATTTGGTGTGGGAGAAGGAGGCTCAGCCCCTTCCCTGCCCATCCGGGGGGCTGTGGACCCCATGTAGGACCTGGAGCCCCAGCTGGCATCGCCACTGTGGGGTGAGCACCCACCCACGATCCCCGGGCTGTCCCGTGTGCCCAGCCCTGCTCCCGCCACCACCCCTGGGCTCCGGCATCTCCCCGGCCCGGCCCCTCCCCGGCATCGCCCGGGCTAATTTCTAGGCCAGTGCCCGGTTCAGGCATGAATAAATCAGCGCCGTTGCATAACAGGGATGCAGATTTTCACCGGATGGCTGCCTGTGCCTGCGCCAGCGCCCACCTCCCGTCCCCCGGGGGTCCCATGGGACTGCCAGCCACATGGCACGAGCCGTGTCCCTGTCCCTGCCAGCCTGTGCCACGGTGGGCACCCAGCCAGGCTGGCAGCGCTCCTGCAGCCACTGCAGGCTCTGCCAAAGATCCCCAATTAAGGAGCCCCTCTCCCCCCGGATCCCCCGGGATTAGGTGTGATGAGCAGAGCCCGTTTGGCCCGGGAAGGAGGTCAGGAGCACAGGGGGCTTTTGGCAGCCGCCACGCAGGGATCGCGGCTCAATCTGGTGTCTGCCCCAGAGGGGATTAGCTACAGCCCCAGACCAATCAGCCAGGAAGCCAGAGCAAGTGGCAGGATCTGAGCAGGGTAATCTTCCCTTGGGAAGGATCTGTAATCTCTCCTGTTAATTGGGGCGATGGCAGTGGCACTGCCCAGTCTGGAAGGGGACACTGAGGATTGCTGGGCCCCTGCCTGGGGTGGGACCAGCCCTGCTGCAGGCCCAAGCTCAGGGTGATGCCAGGGGGATTCTTGCTGGGGCTTTGGGCCTCAGGTCTCCTTTGGGGTCTTCCCTTTTACAGCCACATTGGAAAACTGATGGGAAGTGGGGTGAGAGAGGTGGATGTCGGGGGCACAGGGCAGGCAGTGCATTTGGGTGACCCTGACATGGCTCACGTCTGCTCATGGATGTGTCAAATGGAGCTACAGGGGGTGACATCTGGGCAAGGAGGGGTGTCCAGGCATGGGGCTCTGTGCTCGGGATCCCAGCTGGGCTGGGGATCCTGGATCTTCTTAAGGAGGGCAGGGTGGCACAGCAGAGCTGGGTAGGCACATCCTCCATCTTCATTCTCCTATCCCTACCCAGTCCACTCCTCTCCTTGTCATCTTCCCCATCCCATCCCCACCTCCATTCCACTCTGATCCTCATTCCCATCTCCATCCCATCCCACCCTCATCCTCATCTTCCTACCCTTCCCATCCCCATCCCAGTTTTCATCCCCACCTCATCCCAACCTGTCCCAGACATGGAAGGGACATGGAAGGCTCTCACTCCCAACATAACAGCTGGGTGATTTCATCCCCTCCTGCTTTCTGAAGACTCTGCTGTCCCTTCCCAGTGCCAGGAAGGCCTTGGGCTCATCCTCCTCCTGCCTGCCCTGGGACTGGCTGTGTGTGCTTGGAATGCTGGGGGCAGCTGGGACTGGTGGGGGCCTGGTGTGGGTGGGGGCCTGGTGCAGGTGGGTGGTGCCTGGCGTGGGCTCGGCACAGCACCCGCCCCCACCCGCATTCCAGCTCGGTGTGACTCAACCAGTGCCGGCTCAGCCACAGGTGGAGCAGGGCTGGCAGTGCCATCTGCCCCGCTGGCACGTGGCCACCCACTCCCATGGGACTGTGGCCGCTCCAGTGGGTGCCAATGCCACCCCAGCCCTGAGAGAGCCCCAATCCCCCCTGCCAGGGGCTGGGCACCGTGCTGGGGTGGTGCCACGTTGGCTTGGCTGCTCTGGGGCCAGGGAAGGTGTATGGTGGAGCTCAGGGCATCCCATAAGTGGAGGTGTGGTCCTTTGTACATCCAGAAGGGATCAGGGACCCAGCGAGGGGCTGGCAGGGGACACTGGTGTGCCTGTGCCAGTCCCCCAACTGGGGGTCACCAAAATGAGTGTTGGGGGGTCAGCAGTCCCCGGTACCCCTGGCAGGGGGGCCTGAGGGTTGCACGGGTCAGAGCTGCTCTGGAGCAGGGACTGCAGAGGCACAGGAGGAGGGAGAAGGGAGAAGCTCTGGCATGTTTATTCTCCCAGCAGCCGGTGATTTTTCCAGGCCTGTATCTATTTGTGGCAACGTGACATGTGCCGCGTGGGGCTGTTCTGTGCAGGCTTGAAGGCTTGTAAAAGATTAATCGTGTACGCAAAATCTGACTTCAAATGTTCAAACCAACGATGGGATGTGTGAGCCCCATGCTCAAAGCTGAGCCCAGCAAGGGGTGGGCCGAGGGCCTGGATGGGAGTTCCTGGGAACAGGTTGGGACAGGATGGGACAGGATTGTTCCACCACAACCCTGGAGGACAGTCCAGCCTGGGTCCTGGGTGGGTTTGGTGACCAGCTGTGGCTGCAGCTTTGCCAGAGTCCAGTCAGGAGCTGCTGAGGGCTGTGTGTGAAGCTGTGGGATGTTCCCTGCCATGGGAATTGGGACTGTCAGATTTTGGAGCATCCAGCGTTTCCAGGGCACGCTGCCATGTGCCAGGGCTGTGGTGTCAAGCAGACAAGGCTGAGCTATGTGGCCCCACAAAGGGCAGTCCCCCAGCACAAGGGGGACCTTGGGCCTGGCTGGGAACAGTTGGGGGGTCCAATCCTCTCTTGGCACGGGGCTGGGGGGCTGCAGGGTGAGGCTGTGCTGGGGTGCAGGGACAGAGATGGGGTGTAGGCGATGTGTGTGAGGGAGCACTAGCTGGGGATTGAGGAACTGGCTGGGGACAGAGCTGCCTGTCCCATCCCTGGTCCCATCCCTTGTCCCATCCCTGGTCCCATCCTGTGTCCCGTCTCTGGTCCTGTCCCATGTCCCGTGTCCCATTCCCGGTCCCAGGAAGCCAGCAGTGCCCAGGATGGGTCAGTATGGGAGCAGTTCCCTGTTTGGGGGTGTCCCGGCCCCTCTCCAGGGTGGCGGCTGCCCCTCGGGAGTCCGGTCCCCGTTCGGGGGGTCCCCGCAGGCTCCCTCCATCCCTGCGGGACCGCGCGGGGGCGGCGGCGGCGCATCCCGGAGGGGACAGGACGCGAGTCCCGGTGCGGTCCCGGGGCTGCGGCTCCTCCACCTGCCGCCCCCGCCCGCCGGTCCCGCTGCTCGGCGGCGGCGCGGCCCCTCCCCGGGGCACGGGGCGCGGGGCCGCGGGGCCGCCATGGAGGAG
>JAWWEV010000044.1:973910-989919 GCA_035583235.1 Hafferia zeledoni | reverse complement strand
CCAGCGCGGGGCCAGCGGCAGCCGGCGGCCGTGGGGCTCCCGCCGCCGCCGAGCCATGGGCCGCTCCGCCGCCGCCGCCGCTGCCATGGCGGCCGCCTTCCTCAGCCCCAGCCTCGCCTTCAGCTCCCACTTCGACCCCGGTAAGCGCCGCAGCCCCGGGACCGCCGGACCCGCGCCCCCTCCCCCGGGCAGCCCCCGCGCCCCGCACCGCGGTACCGCGCTCGGCTCGGCTCGGCCCCGCACCGGCTGCCCGCCCGGTGCACCGGGAACGAGCATCCCCGCACCGGGCACAGAGCATCCCCTCGTCCCCGGCACAGGGAATGTCACTGTACGGGCTCCCGACTCTGCCAGCCTGACCCGACCCACCGCTCCTGGTCACCGTGGGACACCCCGGTGTGGCAGTGGGACACCCTGGTGTGGCGGTGGGACACCCCGGTGTGGCGGTGGGACACTCCGGTGTGGCAATGGGACACCCTGGCGTGGCGGTGGGACACCCCGGTGTGGCGGTGGGACACGCCGGTGTGGCAGTGGGACACTCCGGTGTGGCAATGGGACACCCTGGCGTGGCGGTGGGACACCCCGGTGTGGCGGTGGGACACCCCGGTGTCGCGGCGTGGTGGGATCGCTGCCGCAGCCGGGCGGCATTTTGTTCCCCGCGTTGGAGCGCGGAGGAATCCCGGGGCTGCGTTGCCTCTGAAGGCATCTCCGGGACTGAAACGGAATAATAACAACAGGGAGGATGGAGATGTTGAGAGGGAGGAAGACGGAGCCGGAGCTGCGCTGGGACAGCCGCTCGGGCCGGGGGTGCCGCTCGGGCTGGGGGTGCCGGCGGGGCTCGGGGGGTGCCGGGCACGGCCGCGGCGTTTTGGGGCGCAGACATTATGTAACCGCCGTGTTCCGGCCGCGGCGCAGCTGCAGGAGATGCTGCATTCGTGGAGCAGCGGGCTGGCGATGCGGGTGCGTGTGCGGGGCTGCAGCCGCCGCAGCCGCCCCTCGCCGCCGCCTCGTGTCCCTCCCGGTGCGGGGCTGGCACCGCGCGGGCACCGGGACCCCTCGTGGGAGCGTCCGGCGGGCGCTTCGCTCCGGCCCTTTGTTTACCAGCCCGGGATAACGCGTGTCGGGTCCGGCACCGAGCGGTGCTGCCGCCGCTCCCGCCGCCCCCTCCGGCACCGTGAAGGCGGCGAAGCGGTGCCCGTGCCGGGCACGGGGGTGCCGGAGGCTCCGGCTGTCGGTGCCGGGCTCCGCATCCCTCCCCGCCGCCCGCTCGGTCCCTCCTTCCCTTCCTCGGCTGCTCCCGCTCCCCAGACTGCGCTGTCGGAGTCCGTGGGGGGATTTGGAAATGAGCCGCATCAGGACTCACCAGCGGGGACTTTGTCCCCAGCCGCTCGTTATTTGTCTCTAAACCCGCGTTATCTGCACCCAAAATGCAGCAGCGCCGGGCCGGAGCCGCTTGCCAGGCTCAGCCCCGGGCGGATTTTGGTCCGGGTTTTGGTGAGGCTCCCACTTGGCGCAAATGCTGCCAGGCTGGGGATACTCAAGGCGTGCTTGGTTTCAAAACCCTTCAGCACGGTTCCCATCGCTGCCCACCACGGGGCTGCCAGGCCCAGGGCTCGGCGCTGCCACCCGCCGGCACCGGGAGAGGAATTAAAGCGGGGAGCAAACCATATTCTGGATTTCACGGATTTGTGGGTTTGATCCATGTGACAGCAGCTCCTGCCTGTGTGGCATCGCAGCTGCCTGTGCCAGCCTGGCTCCCTGGGGTTGGCTTGTGCCAGTGAGGAAGAGGAGGCAGCGATGGCAGCACATTGGCACCCCAGCTGGGACAGGACAGGAAAAGCCCAGGGTCTCTGGTCCTGCCACAGGGAGCATCTCCTCCTGGGCCCACATTCCCTGGAAAGGGGCAGTTGGAAACCTCTGCTGCCGGGACTGGCCATAGGTGGCCTACTGGCATGGAACGGTGACAGGGCTGTCACCTGGGGCAGAGGTGCCACAGGGATGTGCCAGCTGCAGCTGCCCATGCTCCGGCCTCATCTGCTGCTTTTGGCTTCTCTGCCCAATGCACCCATGTCAAGCTGAGCTGGCTGTGCCAGAGATTCACTCCCTCCCAGTGCCAGGAGCTCTGGGAAAGGCTCTCAGCCTGGCAGCCTGGTGGTTCCCATCTTGTTTCTCCCATCTGTGTGCCAGGCCCGGAGATGCTCCCACATGGAGCACTGGAGCCACCAGTGGAGCACGACCACCCTGCCAGCAAGAGGCACGGCCACGCTTCCTGCCCCACATGTGTCCCAGATCTCCTCGGCTTCCTGTGGGAATTGGGTGCTGGGACCTGCTGCAGCCCAGCCTAACAGATGGTGCTGGGAGGCACCAGGCAGAATTGTTGAGGGTCAGCCAAGGCTTGAGGAGCTGGGTGGGGATGGGGAGTGGAAGCCAAGGGAGGGTTTAGACCTCATGTTTTCAGACCTGGCTGGCACCTGCTCTCATCCACCCACTGTCCCAGGCCTCGCATCAGCAACGGCTCAGTCAGTGCTGGTCCAGCATCACCATCTACTCCTGGCATGAGGGTGGGAAAGGACTTGGGGAATTGTGGTGGCAAGGGGGCTGTAGCAGCCAGAAGGACCCTGACCACTCAAGTGGGGACCAGGTTCCCCCATGCTCCCACCCTGGCACCAGCCAGGCTGTTGGCTGCTGGTGATGCCAGGGAAGGACAAGGGGAAGTTGTTGTTGGGATGGGGCACACAAAGGGGTTTGATACAGTGTGGTGGGAGCTCCTGTGGGGAGGTGACGGTGGTGGCAGCACCTGCCCAGTTTCCTGTCTTGCCTCCCGTGGGGGGAGGGTGTGTCACAGGGGCTGTCTGTCTGCCCGGGCTGAGGAGCAGCAGGAGCTGGGCACACGGGCAGGAGATGAATCCTGGTGCCCACAGGGATGCCAGGGGTGGGCAGAGGTGGGGCAGCACATGGTGAGCCCCCCGTCCCAGCCCAGGGAGTGATGTTGGCACAGCACAGCAGGGCAGCTGGACCCTGTTGGCCTTGATGAGGATCGTGTTCCCCAAGGGCACTGCTTTGCTGCCCCTGTGCCCTCCCTTCCTCCTGCCCCACGCACATGAGTGGGCACCTTCTGGATGGTGACACCGATCCCTGTCAAAGCCAATTAGGAGAAATTAATATGCTGGGGTTGAAAGGGCCCCGCGCTGCTGGCGGGAGCGGGCTGTGACTCACGGGCTCCCTGCCCGGCACTCCCAGCCCTCCCTGGCACACCCTGTGCCAGGGCAGCCCATGGCTCTGCCCCCTCCAGCGCCGTGCCCTCCCAGCCAGAGCCTCAGGCCAGGCCTTGACACCCTGGTGGCACCAGGGGATGTGGGGCAGGAATGGCACTGCCAGTGATGTGCCCAGTGTGGGCTGAGCCAGGGGGTTTGGCATCCCACTGGGGGTCTGTGTTTAGCCAGAGTCCTGCCTGGTCCTGGCTGCCTGTGGCCAGGTGGCACACACACATCCCAGGTTTTGCCTCGTTGATGTGACACCTCCTCCTCACCATCCTGCTGCTTCCCTGGGCTGGAAAATGCCAGAGTTTGGGTCAAAGTTGGGCTGCTCTGGTGCTGTGGCTCAGCCTGTTTCCACCCTGTGCCACACCAGCCTGGCAAGTGTAGAGGTGCTGGGGCCCACTGCCCTGGATGATGGGATGGAGGGATGGTGGTCCTGGCCATGTGCTGCTGCCGCCCCAGGGCTTGGCTTGGCTCCATCTGCTCTCCTGCCCCGGCAAACACCCCAACACATCCCCAGTGGGAATTTGCTCCCAGGGCTGGGCTGAGCCAGAGGCCCCTGTGGGGACGTGGTGTGGGGCCGGAGGGTGCCGGGGCTGGCACGGAGAGGAGCTGCTCCACGCTGAGTCAGCGTGCCCACTGGCAAGAAAATAAATCTCCTGTGGGCATCAATCCCCCTGCCAGCCCAGGAAGCGCCGTCGGAGCGTGGCACAGCCGTCCTGGGGCAGCCACTGCCAGCTGCTCCAGGCCCTGACGACGAGGGGGACATGGAGCAGCTTGGGATGTCCCAGTGCTGGCAAAGGGCTTGTGGTGGAGCTCAGGACCGACCCGGGGACAGTGAGGATGTGGGGCTGGTGGGTTTGGCACGGCTCAGCAGCAGAGTAAGTGGAGCAGGTCCAGGATTTCCCACAGAGCCGCCGTCCCACAGCCCAGACTGAAGACAGGAGTGTCAGGGGGTCCCAATTTCCATCCCTTCCCCTCTGCCAGCCATGTCCACATCCTCCCTGCAGCCTGGTGCCAGCAGCTGGGTTAACACTGCTTGTTTTAATTACTGGAGCGAAGGAAAATTCCAGCGTAGGCAAATGCAGTAAGTGGAGCAGCACTGCCCGCCTGGCTGGGCATCCATGGGCTCCCAGGCTCCCATCCTGGCTCTGCCAGGGTGTCCCACTGCCTGGCCAAGGTGTTGGCCACCATCCTCCTGAAATACCTGTGTGCTTGTGTGCTCCTTGCCTGTGCCCTGTGCCCACCCTCGGCCATCCCTGCTGCCATTCCTATGGCGAAGAAGGGATTTTCCAGTCTCCCCGGTCTGTGTGTACCTGTGCCTGTGGGTGATTTGGGCACCATGGACTGGCTGAGAGCAGGGAGGTGCCAGGGCAGCTGGTGCCAAGCGTCCCCCTACTCCACACCCTGAGCATCCTTGACACCAAGCCCTGTTCCCTGCGGTGCCAGGGGCTGGGGCAGTGGGGTCTGGGCTGTGCCAGCTATTTGGGGCTGCCGTGGGGGGCAGAGCCAGACCCCGTGCCTGGGTTCCTGCCTGCCCCACGGAGCACCCCTGGGCCGCCTCCTGTGGCTCCTCCGCTGCTCTGCTCTGGAGCCAGAGCTCTGGTTTCATAACACCGCCGAGCATTTTGGATATAAATAGGCTGCCCCGCTCGCGCTGCCGCTCCCGCTGTTACGTAAACGCTGCTGTGCCGCCTGCGAGAGCCTCGGCGTGGCCAGTGCCACGCGCTGCCGGCGGTGCCACCGTGCTGCCAGGTGTCCGGCAGCGCTCCCGGCGTGGCACTGCCCCCGGCACGGCGTTCCCGGGGGCCGTGGAGGGATCCCCACCTGGGGCCCTGCCAGGGGAGGGCTGGATCGTCCCCCCAGGCACAGGGGCTGAGGTCACTCCCTGTCCCTCAGGGTTTGCGGTGATGCCACCGGCACATCCCCGGCCGGAGCGGGATGGGCCTCACAACCCTCACTCGGAGCTCATTTAAAACACCAAACATGACAATTTGGTTAAAATAATCAGTTTGCTCTTGCTTTGCATGTGTTTTATTTTATTCTTTCCTAATTACAATTTATCATTGTAAATCTGCAGTCCGAATAGACCATATAATTATATATAAAAATGCAACCTATGTAATTCTGTATATAATTCCATATATAATGCTAATATACCATATATAGTAATAGTATATTATTATTCTTATATATTATTATAATTTATGACATTATTAGAATTATAATACCCATATAATTATTATCATAATTATATTGTTATTTTCTCTGGAAATGGAGGGAATTGGTGGCTCCTGGCTCTGCATCAGGGCAGGCTTTGATGGAGGAACTTGATTTTTCGTCCCTAATCAGGCTGACACGCGTGGTGTGTGCACAGCAACGCAGGGGCCTGGCCTGGCCCTCGCACAGTCCTTGTTTTTATTTCATTGCCTGAGAAAATGATGGATGATTTTCGTTTATTTTCCATCTATTTTCTTTTTGCTGCTGCTGCTGTTTCAGCCCAAGACGGTAAAACCAGAATTAAGGGGGAGAATCAATCCTTTTGGTTAAATAAGCCACGTTAAAAGATACAGAAGGAGAAGGGATTAGTGAGGCGTGCCTGGCATTCACAATTAACTGATCTGTTAATCACTGAAGAGGCTGCTCAAATGGCTCTTGCTCTTCCTGCTGGGAAAAGGTCTCCAGGGATGGGGATAAAGGGTGCCGCTCCCTGAATCCTGCTTTGGGTGGGGGAGTGCCTGAAGGAGGATGCTCTGGGTACCACTGAGAAGGACACCTGGATCCCGGGGTACCCCAGTGGAGGATGCTGAGGGTACCTGCTCCGTGCCACGCTCCCGGCTGGCACCAGGGGGTCACACCAGCCCCAGCGCTGCTCCCAGGGCTGCTCCCATGGCAGGGGGATGCAGAGTCAGGGCTGCAGCCCAGAGGGGCCGCCCCGGTGCCTGTTTCACTGCCCAGCGGCGGGCACAGCCGCGGGCACAGCCGGGTGCTCACTCGCTAAATGGCAGCGGATGGTTCGGAGCCGCCTGGGTGCGTGTGGGTGAGCAGAGCGCGCGTCCTGCGGGCTGTGAAATTGCTTCCCTGGAAGCTGCCCATGGAGACGGGGATTAACACGATGCCAGGGCTGTGCCTGCACAGGAGAGTGGATGGGGCCGGGAGCGAGGAGCCTGTGGCCACAGCGGCTGAGGGGCACGAGTGTTTGAGTTCTGCCCAAATCCCATGCAAATCCTGCTCAAATCCAGCCCTGCTCCCTGCCCCAGTCCTGCCCTGCTTCCAGCCCAAATCCTGCCCCAATCGCTGCCTCACCCCTGTCCCATTCCCTGCTCCAATCCAGCCTCTCCCAGGTGGGCACCGCTGCAGGTGCCGCCCCGGGAGGTGCAGCCCGGGGTACAAGACCCAGCAGGTTCCCGGGATCCATGGTGGGCGACAAAGGGACTGGGAGGGATGTGTGGACCTGCTGCCAAGGCACCTGAGCATCCGTCAGCTCCGGGATGGCCCTACCAGCCCGCAGCCCACCAGGGAGCCCCTCTGTGCCCCAGGGCAGCCGAGAATTACCCGTGGGGAAACTGAGGCACGGGCTGTGTCTCACAGCAGGTCCTGCGGCGAGGGGCCAGGCGGGGCCGGGGGGGCTCGGTGTGCCGTGCCCTGTGCCCGCAGCTTTCCGCCGCTCGTGCTCTGCCCGCTCTGGAGGGTTCGGGGGGCGCTGCCCGAGGGCTCGGCCGGGCCGGGAGCCCCGAGCGGGCGGCGGGCGCTGCGGGAGCCCCGGCTCGGCCCTTCCGCACACGTCAGCCGGAGCTCGCCGCCCGCGCCGCCGGGGGAGCCGCGGCCGCAGCATCGCCCCGCCGGGGCCGCAGCCAGCGGGGCACGGCCGGCCGGGCGGCCCCGAGAACGTGAGTCAGCAGAGGCGCCGGGCAGGGCCACGCTCCGGGCAGCGGCGGCGGGAGCACGGCCGGGACCCCGCCGGGACCCTCCGGTGTTTTCCCGTCGCTGCTTGGACCCGGCGGTGGGGGCTGCGAGCGGGGCGGGGTGGGCGATGCAACAGGCTGGTGGTGCGGGGGCAGCGGCGTGGGCTGGGCTGTGCCAGCTGCGGGGTGACATCTGTGGGGTGGGAGGGCAGCCTGTGCCTCACTGCACCTCACTGCATCCCGTTGCATCCCACTGCACCCCGTTTCATCCTGCTGCACCCCATTGCACCCTCTGCACCCCACTACACTCCACTTCACCCCACTGCATCCTGCTGCATCCCACTGCATCCACATCCCCCCTCTCCCTCCTCAGTGTTCTGCTCCCATTTCCCAGGGCTGGCTGTGAGGCTGGGGCAGGTGCCCCTGGGGCTGGAGCTGTGGCCTCGCTGCTGCCACCAGCGCCCTGCCTGTCCCCACCCACTGGGCTGGCCGGGTGAGGGTGAGTGATCCCTGGCTTGGCACGGAACTGCCAGGACACTCCAGCCCTGCTGCT
This sequence comes from Hafferia zeledoni, assembly GCA_035583235.1. NCBI lineage: Eukaryota > Metazoa > Chordata > Aves > Passeriformes > Thamnophilidae > Hafferia > Hafferia zeledoni. The sequence goes on along the minus strand of JAWWEV010000044.1, from coordinate 982,207 downwards.
GGAGGTCTCTGCGTGCTGGGTGGTCCTGAGTGCTGGGGCTGTGAGTGATGCAGCAGTTCTGGGGGAAAAACTGACCTCACCATTCTCAGCCTGACCCCTGTGGCAGGGGCATGGCATTGGTGCCAGGGAACTCAGTGCCTGCTGGGAGAGTGGAAGGCAGAGTCTGAGGATGTGAGCCAGGATGTGATGGGGGCCCTGGCTTCTCTTGAGAGACTTGGGGTGCTGTGTCCTGATGCCTCCCATGTCCTGGTGCCCCCCTGCACCCTGGTGCTCCAGCAGCTGCCACTGCAGGTGCATCTGACCTGGTTTGGGGATAATTTGGCCTCTCAGATGATGCCACATTTCCCATCACTGCACCCAGCACTGGTGCTCTGGGTACAGGGAGAGCAGCTGGATGGTACCTGTGGGTCATGGCAGTGGTGGTGCCCAGTTTGGGCTGGTCACTGCACTCAGGTCACTGGTTGTGCAGGTGGGGAAACTGAGGCAGGACCAGCGGGGTCTCTCTGGCCCGTTGGCTCGTTGGGAAGCTCTGCTTCCCGAGCTGAGGGGTGGCTCAGCTGACAGTCCCTGTCCCTGTGCTCTGCTCCCTGTCGCTGTTCAAAGGCTCTTTTCAGTGAGTCATTTTCTCTTTTGCTGTCCCACTATCCAGGGAAAATGGTGACGTTGTCGGTACAAAGTGTGTTCACCATGGAAACCAGCTGGAAGGGGGGGCACGCCGCCCCCCGCTCCTCCCAGGTTCGGCTTCGCATCCCGAGCCTCAGAAGATGGCTCTGGAGCTCCTTCCATGCTCCTTGGCATTGCTGGGCTGTGACAAGGCCTGGGGGGCCATGTGCCCGCTCGCTGCCGTGCCGTGAGCCAGAGTGCCCTGTGCCCGTGCCGTGAGGTGCCAGGGAGCAGCCAGGCACTGCCACTGCCCACCAGGGCAGCAGGACCTTTCCCAGACCCCTGGTGCCCTTCAGGTGGTGGACTCAAGGACACACAGGAGCTGGTGGCAGAGCCCTGACACAGGGCAGTGTGGTCAGGACACAGGGACAGGGATGCTCCATGTGCCAGAGCCACGTGTGTACCACGAGCATCCCCAAAGGGGCTCGGCACAGACTTGGTGACCCAGGGTGACCAACCGCACTGGTGGGGGTGTGTGCTGGGGGCACAGCTGAGCACAGGGGCACCTGTCCCAGCCCCAGTGTCCCGCAGGAGGGCGCTGTGCCGGGGACTGCGGGGCTGTGGGGGGTTCCCCGTGACCGGCTCTGTTGGCAGCACCGCGACCTTCCGGCTGCCTCCCACCACAACGGCGCTGGTTGTTCAGGCAGGCTCTGGGTGGAATAGTAATGTGGCAGCTGCAGCTGGCAGCGGGACCTGCTGGGGACAGGCAGCTGGGACATGGCCACCGTGCACCCTGCCACCCCGAGGGACCCAGCACCACCTGGAGTGGGGCGGTGGGTGCCGAGATTCGGGGTGTGCTGGTGGCCAGAGGATCCAATGCCCAGCAGGGCCAGCTGTGTCCCATCCCTGTGTGCAGTGTGGGGCTCCTGGGACCAAATTCCTGTCCTTCCAGCTCCCACAGGTGCAGTGTCTGGCCAGCCTTGGGTTGCCACCATGCTGTGGCCAAACCCACTGTAGGGCAAATCCACGGGCTGGGGCTTGGCTGGGAGGTGTGTGGGACCTCCGATCCAGCACAGTCCCCCTCCACAGGGTGTCACTGGCACCAGGGGGACCATGCCCCTTTCCCTCCCTGCAGGTCCTGCCTGGACTCTGTGGGTCCCTCCTGGGGTCCCCAGTCATCCCATCCACAAAGGGAGCACAGTGGCACTGGAAGCCCCATTCCCCCCAAGTGCTCCCTGCCAAAGCCCCTGTGAGCCCTGATGAGCCCCCACATCCCATGACCCCCAGTCGGGTAGGACCCCCAGCACAGCCTGACCCTTCCCAGTGTCCCCAGCCCCCTGCCCTGACGACCTTGTGTCCCCACAGACGGCACCCCCCTTAGTGAGCTCTCCTGGTCCTCCTCGCTGGCCGTTGTGGCCGTTTCCTTCTCGGGGCTCTTCACCTTCATCTTCCTCATGTTGGCCTGTCTGTGCTGCAAGAAGGGGGACATTGGCTTCAAGGTGAGCAGGCCAGGGAGGGGGATCGCATCCTGGCCCATCAGTGCTCTCGGCTCGGTGCGGGGCCAGGCCACGCCATGGTTAAGGGCCCGGCAGTCCCACCCTCACGCCCCCGAGGGTGGGAGGCACCCTGACCTCACAGGCACAGAATGTGCCGAGAAAACGCTTTTTCCCTAATTGTTGGGATTTTTGTGGAGGCTTGAGGCGCCCGCGGCGGGAGGGGTCAGGCTGGGGGGACGCGCTGGGTGTTGTGTAACGCCCCACACCACTGAGCACCTCTCCGTGCTGGGGGGGACGGTGCCCCCCGGTGCCCCCGGTGCCCCCGCACTGGGTATAAAGGGGCGCGCGGCCGGGCCGGTGTCCGGCGGGACACGGCGCATGGCACACGGTGGCACATGGCACACGGCGCGGTGCCAGAGGCGTTGGCTGTGCCATGAGGCAGAGCTGGACAGGGCGAGATGCTCACTGTTGCCTACCTGCTCGCCCGGGCGGCTTTTGGGAGCCAGGGTGTGCCAGGGTGGCACTGCCAGGTAATGGGGGGGGGGGGAAGGGGTGCCATCCAGCCCTGGGGAGGGGACAGGGTTGTGTGCCGGGAGGGTGGGGTTTGGGGGTCCCCATGCCTGGGGGTGTGGGTGATCCCGCTGAGGCGGAGGGGTGTGTGGGGCACTGCTGGCAGTGCAGAACCCTTGGGGTCAGTTGTCTCTCCTCGGTGTCCCCCTCCACTCACCCCCCGGACCAGGAGTTTGAGAATGCCGAGGGGGATGACTACGTGACGGAGCTGTCGGCCCAGGGCTCGCCTGCCCCCCAGCATGGCCCCGAGGTCTATGTCCTGCCCCTCACCAAGGTGTCCCTGCCCATGGCCAAGCAGCCAGGGCGCTCAGGTAAGCTGGGGCTGGGGCAGGACCCCTGAGAGCTGCAGCTGGGGGGTCCTGCATCTCTGAGCAGTGAGATGAGCTGGGGATGGGGGGTCTCCCCTGCTGAGGAGGGACAGCTCCAGTAGAGTCCTGAGCAGGGTCCTGAGCCACGGTCCCTGGGGAGCACTGTGAGGACTCCCCTGTGAAGGTGCTTTGTCCTTGTCCCCAGCCCTGTTCATGTCCCAGCCCAGGGGAGCAGTGCCCACCCTGCTGGGGTGGGGTGGGACATGGACACCCCAAATGGTGACGCCTGAGCCCCAGTCCCGTGTAAACAGGCCTATGAGTGGGAGAGGAATGTGGGGGGTGCTTGGCTGTGCCCCCTCCCACCCCGAGTCACTCCCCGCCCAAAGACTGGCCAGGGTGGGGGGGGCAGCAAGGGCCAACAATGGTCCCATTGCTGCCTGCCCTTGGCACGGGCACCCGAGGGGCAGGACTGTGCTGAGGGGGGCTGGGAAGGGGCTAAATGCCAGCGCTGCACCAGGCTCGGCTCCGCCTGCCCTGTGCAGGAGAAGGGGCAGGGAGCCAGCTCTGCTGCCTCCCAGTTTGGGGACACCAGTACCCCACGTCCCACGGCTGGGGAGGATGCCTGGAGAGGAAGATGCCTGGGATGAAGGGTGCCTGGGGATGGATGCTCCGGAGCATCCTGGGGCAGCAGAGGGCCTGGCACCGGGTGGCACGGTGGGGACGGCAGGGCTTGGCCAGGACTGGTGGGGAATGTGGGCAGGTGGGCAGGGGGTTACCAGGCAGGTAGAAAGGGGGGACACATGGCCAGGGGGCACACGGGCAGCTGGATGTGTTCTGTTACAGTGCAGCTCCTCAAGTCGGCGGACCTGGGGCGGCAGAGCCTCCTGTACCTGAAGGAGATCGGGCATGGCTGGTTCGGCAAGGTGAGCCCAGGGGCAGGGACCCCTGGACACCCCACTCCGGTGGGACGTGGGGCCCCGGCTGTGCCAGGCGGGTTCGGGGTGTGGATGGAGGGACAAGCCTGTCCCTCACCCCAGGTGTTCCTGGGGGAGGTGAACTCGGGCATCAGCAGCACCCAGGTGGTGGTGAAGGAGCTGAAGGCGAGTGCCAGCGTGCAGGACCAGATGCAGTTCCTGGAGGAAGCGCAGCCCTACAGGTACCTCTGGGGTCACTGCAGTGCCGGGAGCAGGGATGCTGGGAACAGGGACAGGTCCCATCTGTGGTACCTTTGACTGCCAGGCAGAGCTGTGGCTGCCCCGTGGAGATGCTGGCTGAGCTCTCCAGCAGCTCAGCTCCATCCCAGCCCGTCTGCACGGGGCTCATCCCGGCAGGACCAGGGCTGTGCGGAGCCACTGGCCATGGCGAGGGGCAGTGGTGAGGTCATGGGCAGAGCAGGGCCAAGGGCGGGGCACAAGGCTGCTCCTGCCTGGGCACAGCTGAACAAACGTCCCTTTGTGGTGCTCCCAGGGTGCTGGGACATGCTGGTACCCGCTCTGGCCCTCCCGGCAGCCCCTGCGCCGACCCCGCTGCAGGCAGGGTGGTGGTTCCCCAGGGGCTGCTGCTGTCCCCTCACCCAGCCCCAGCACAGCCAGGGCGATGGTTCCGGGGGGGTTGCCACTCCAAGCACAGCCAGGGTGATGGTTCCCAGGAAGCTGCTGCCAGCCCCCTGCCCCACTGGCCCAGTGCCCATGTGCCCCCATTGCTCTGCCCCACACAGAGCCCTCCAGCACACCAACCTGCTGCAGTGCCTGGCCCAGTGTGCCGAGGTCACCCCGTACCTGCTGGTGATGGAGTTCTGCCCGCTGGTGAGTCCCTGTGCCCCCCGTGCCCCATCCCACTCCCTGTGGGTGCCGGGCACGGCCGAGCCCCTGCAGCCGAGCACTGTGGAGGGTGACAGTGGCACTGCCCGCAGGGTGACCTGAAGGGGTACCTGCGGAGCTGCCGGGGGGCCGAGGCCATGACCCCAGACCTGCTGACCCTGCAGAGGATGGCGTGCGAGGTGGCCTGCGGCGTCCTGCACCTGCACAGGAACAACTACATCCACAGGTAGGCTGGCCTGGTGCTCTGGGGAGGCAGGGGGGGACTGGGGGGCCTGGACAGGGGGCAGTTCCCAGGATGCCAGTGTTCCTGCCCCACCACTGCTCCTCCTGCCCAACAATATCCTGGTGCTGAGTGAGTTGCAGACGGAGACTCCAGCATCAGTGATTTTGTTGAGGAGGGGGCGCGCTGCCATCGGGGGCCACCGGCGTGTCCCCACCTGAGCCCAGCTCTGCAGGTGGGTCCCCACGAGGGTGTCTCAGCTGTGGTAGGGGCAGCCCAGCCTTGGTGGGCACTGCCTCAGCAGGGGTCTCGTGTACCCCGTCTGTGTGACCCCTCCCGGGGCTGGAGCGGCCGCCCAGGAGCCCGGCCCTGTGCCAGGGCTCACGTTGCCCAGGAGCGCCCGCTTTCTGCTTGGCTCGGCGCGTGACGGATGGACGGACGGACAGCGGCGCAGCTGGGGCTGCGCGGGCATTCCTGCTGTGCACTGGCTGTTATCGGCACGCCCAGTGCCGGGCACAGGGGCACAGAGACACAGGGAAGGGGCCCCGCCGCCGCTCGGCCACCCCGCTGCCCCCGTGGGGTCCCTGCTGGGTGTCCCCTGGCCCCGTGGCAGCGGTGACAGCTCAGGGTTTGCTTGGCAGCGACCTGGCCCTGCGGAACTGCCTCCTCACCGCCGACCTCACCGTCAAGATCGGGGACTACGGGCTCTCGCACTGCAAGTACAAAGTAAGGCTGGTTGGAGGGAAGAGGGGGCTGGGGGCTGTGTGTGGGACCCCGGGGCATCCCCTCGTACACCCACCCTGGCACATACCGTGCTGAGCCTTCCCCGCCCCACACCCTCACACATTCCTCCTCTCCAGCAGTGCCGGGGAAATCTCTGGGTTTTCTGGGGTGCAGGAGGGTGCAGATCACCCTGCAGGGCCCCTCGACTCCCCCTGGTTTGTTCCTCTGAGCTTGAAGGGGTTTTCTACCCCCGCAAGCCCCCTGGCCCCCTGCCCAGGGGGTGCCAAGTAGCCAGGACTCCCCAGCGCTGCCTGGGCTGGCCCAAACATGCCCCTCTGCCAGGGATAGGTCGCTGCAGGCAGCTGCCAGCACAGCCTGGGGTTGTCCCCCCTGTCCGTATGTCTGTCCGTCCTGCTCCGGGGTCAGATGAGAGAGCAGGCAGGGAGGGGGAGGAGGGGAGGCAGCAAAGGGCAGTGGGTACCAGGAGGAGGGAAGGACAGGCTGGGGGCAGAGCTGGGGGACTTTGGGGGCATGGGGGGCAGTGCTGGCAGTGGGGAGGGCAGGGGGTGGTGCGTGTCGCGGTGTGGCCGGTCCCTGGCGCCATGGATTGACGTTCTCTTCTCGTACTGACCCTGCACACTTGGCAGGACGACTATTTCGTGACGGCCGACCAGCTGTGGGTGCCGCTGCGCTGGATCGCGCCCGAGCTCATCGACGAGGTGCACGGCAACCTGCTGGTGGTGGACCAGACCAAGGCCAGCAACGTCTGGTGAGCGGGTCTGGGGGCACAGGGGGCTGCGGGGGGCGGTTGTTTTTGGGACAGCTGGCTGGTAGCAGGGTGGGGGTCTCCCTGCACTCCCAGCATCCCACCGTGCCCGCAGGTCGCTGGGCGTCACCATCTGGGAGCTGTTTGAGCTGGGCAGCCAACCCTACGACCACTACTCGGACCGCCAGGTGTTGGCCTATGCCATCAAGGAGCAGCAGCTGAAGCTGCCCAAGCCCCAGCTGAAGCTCTCGCTGTCGGAGCGCTGGTGAGGAGCCCGTCCTGCCCCCTGCCCTGCCCTCCCCGCGGCGGGCGGGGGGCCGGGCTGACCCTGGCCCCTCCCCACAGGTACGAGGTGATGCAGTTCTGCTGGCTGCAGCCCGAGCAGCGTCCCACGGCAGAGGAGGTGCACCTGCTGCTGTCCTACCTGTGTGCCAAGGGGGCCACGGAGGCCGAGGAGGACTTCGAGAAGCGCTGGAACTCCATGAAGCCCAACGGCAGCGCCGGCGGCGGCCACCACGGCCCCGAGCTCTCCTCCTTCCCACTGCTCGAGCAGTTCTCGGCCGACGGCTTCCCCTCGGACGGGGACGACATTCTCACCGTCATGGAGACCAGCCACGGCCTCAACTTCGAGTACAAGTGGGAGCACACCAAGACCGAGCACTTCCAAGCCCCGCTGGGGTCCCTGAGCCCCACGAGCGCCGCCCGCTACCACGACCTCTACTACCCGGCCACGACGGCGGGGCTCAGCCTGGGGGTCTCCCCCTCCTGCTACGAGTGCAAGGCGGGGGGCTGTCCCGGCGTGCCGGCGCCTGGCGTGGTGCCCATCCTGGGCGCCCACAGCCCCTCGCTGGGCAGCGAGTACTACATCCGCATCGAGGGGCCCGGGGAGGGCGGCGCCGAGCTGGACTACGCCATGTGCACCTACAGCCCGGCGGGCGAGCGGGGTCCCCTGCGCCCCCCGTCCTGCTGGAGAGCCCAGGGCGGCCGGGGCGGCGGCGCCTACGACTCGGACGGCAGCCCCACCGTGTCCCTCAGCATGGAGCCGCTGCTGGGCCACGCTCCGGCGGCCGACGGCTCCTGGGAGTGCGCCGAGTACTACCCCTACCCCTGCCCCGGGCAGGAGCCGCAGGGCTACGAGCCGTGCCCCGGCCCCGGGGCTGAAGGGTACCTGCTGGAGGAGGAGCCCCCCCAGCCGGGCAGCCAGGACTGGCCCGTCCCCGCCTTCCAGCCCGGCATCTTCACCGACCCGCTGGGCGTGTCGCCGTCGGGGAACTGCACCTACAGCCCCCGGGGGTACGGGGGCACGCCGGGGCAGCGCGGGGCCCCGCCGGACTGCGTGGCGCTGGAGATGGGCGAGGACAGCCCCCCGAGCGCCCCCCGCCCGCCCGGGGCCAGCCCCCCGGGCCAGCGCCGGCCCTGGGCGTCCAACAGCTCCTCCAACAACAACATCGGCCCCCGCGAGCCCCCGGCCGGCGACAGCTGGTGCTACCGCCGCATGATCACCTTCCGCGGGCTCATGGCCAAGCCGCTGGGCTCGGTGCCGCGGGGCCAGCCCGTGCCAGGGGGGTCCCCGCCGGGGCACGAGCCCCGCCGCCCGCGGCAGGACCGGCCCCCGGCCATGGCCGGCGGCTCCTCCCCGCGCCGCTCGCCCTCCCCGCGGCTCCGGGGCTGGCACGGCCGTGACTCATCACCCTGCGGCCGCGCACAGGCAGTCACGCTGGCGGGCAGCCCCGCCAGCCCGCGGGGCCCCGCCGCGGCCCCGCCGCCCGCCCCGGGGGCCCCCGGCGATGC
>JAWWEV010000044.1:913464-969316 GCA_035583235.1 Hafferia zeledoni | reverse complement strand
CAACACAGGGGGTGTCTGCTCACCTCCCCCCCCCTCGCACCCAGGGGTGCTGCTCCACCCCCCCCCCCCCCCCCAGGTTTGGTCTATGGTGCCGCAGGTCCCGGCTCCGGAGGGTGGATGAGGACAGAGCTGTGGCTTGGGTAACTTTTTTAATAGAAAGGCTCTTCTTACATGGTCTATTTTCTCAATACGGGTCATAATTGCTGTATTTTTTATCAGTGCTGATTTCCATGCAGCTCCCAGCATGTGTGTCAAATCTCATCGGGCCAATAATAAAGTTTTTAAAATATCTTAGACTGTTTCCTGCCCCAATCATTGCCTGGCATGCAGGATGGAGCCAGCTCAGGATGGACCTGGGGCCAGGCTGGTGCCTCTGGCCAGGGAAAGTGATCCAGGAGGGAGGGGTGTGAGGGATTTAATTGCTCGTAAATGACTTTTTCTCATAAAAAATTATTTCAGGTTACATCTTGCAGGTGCCACCGAGCCAGGAGGTGCAGCGAAGCCCCCAGGGGCTGGCTGGAACCAGGGTGGCTGCTCAGGGGTCCCGGGGGGGCAGCCCCTGGCGCAGGGTGGACGAGGACAACGCTGTGGCCGAGGGGACCCCAGGCCTGTCCCCACCCCGGGCTGTGACCACCAGCCCTCTCCCACCCACTGCACCAGGCACCAGTGGAGCCCTTCCCCTCACCCCTGCCCCGTCTGGTCCCCCACCCATCTGCTCCAGCCCTGGGAGGAGGAACAGGAGAGGAAGAAGAGGCACATCACGGAGCAGAGAACCCTCATGTACAGCTGGAGCCTGGGCAGTCACAGGAGAAGCTCTTTTCCTGCAGCAGAGCTGGAAAACCCATCGGAGAGGACATGGGAGAGGTGAATCACCACATCCAGCTGGGACCAAGTCCCACACTGGGACCACTCTGTGCCTGGCCAAGTGCCCACTGCCCAGACTGTGGTGACCAGGACGTGCTGCACTAGTGATCAGAAAGTGCAAAATGAGAAATACAATGGAAAAAGCAAAAACTGTTCGGTATCAACTGCTCGCTCACCCATGGGAGACAATTCCTGCCTGGAACCCCCTTCTCCCTATTTTGGAGCAAGGACAAGACTCCTGTGTTGGCTCCCAGGAATTGCAGAAGGGCCCAGGAGCCACCTCACTTGTGGGCACTCCCAACAATAAGCTTAGCAAATGTGTGTATATATATTTATATATATTTATCTCTATCTATCTCTCTCTCTCATGCAGCCCTAGGAATAGAGGAAGAGCAAACAGCCAAGCAAGAGGTCCGGATGGGAGCTCCTGTCTGAGGGGAGCAGAGGCCCCCCAGCCTCCAGCACCCCAGCCCCAGTCACCCCAAGGGCTTCCACACTGCCCTTGCCTCCACATGTGGTTTTTTGTAGCTTATATTTTACAGCAGTACCGTAATTCCCTACAATATCCCAAGCCCTGGTGCTGCAGGAGCTCTGGGATCAGAGCCAGCTCCATCCCAGCGGGGGCTGCAGTGCCAGCACCCCACTGCCAGTGCCCCAGCCCAGAACATGGGGGGTGGGCAACCAGGGTCTGGTGGGAGCTTGGGAGCTGCCTCTGGCTCCCACCTTTCCTTGGCTTGCACTGGGTATCCCAGCTACCCCACCCTTCCTAGGGGTCCTTCCTGTCTGGGCAGGGGAGAGCAGGAGGATCGTGGCCACTGTGCCACTGCCACCCCACCAGAGCACTGTGAGCCCCTGGAGGGTCCTTCTCCAGCTGAGCCCATTTTCCCACCCATGGCAAACGCTGCTCAGCCTGGGAATCATCCCAGCCCCGGGACATGTTGCTCCAGCTCCAGGATATGCTGCCACCCCACTCCTTAGTGCAGGCAAAGGACAGGTGACATGACAGTGGTGTGACCCTCTGCCACCCAGGGGGACCAGCTGGGTCTAGAGAAGAGAGAACTAGGGCACTAGCTTGAGCCTTTGGCTTTCAAAGCAGCAGGATTAAATAAATTCCGCCTAAAAATGAAGTCCTGGAAAGCCGGACGTGCAGCGGCGATGATGAGGATGAGGAGGTGGCGAGTGCCATGCAGGTGCCAGCACTCCCACATCAGCTGATGAGCGGAGCCGAGCGGTCGTTCGTCACCGTTGGCTTCAGCTGGACGTTGGCAAAGGGGTTTCTGCGGAGGAAGAGGAAGGAAGAGTTAAGAGGGGCCGGCGGCAGCGGCGCTGGGGGGGAGGGGGCACCGGCACGGGGAGCGGCCACCAGGGGGGCAGCAGTGCTTGGGAAGGGCTGGGCCCTGGGGAGCCCCCAGCTGAGCTGCCCTCACTTCTGAGCTCCTGTCCCAGCTAAAGCCCTGGTGGGGATCAGAGATGAGCCAAGGGCAGCTGCAGTGGATGTTCTGCCTCGCTCTCCATCAGCGTAAAGTGGGGGATGCCGTGGGGGGCCCCAGGCAGGACTCAGTTCCCACAGATGGGAGCACCACAAGATCTCCTGGCTCTGCACTGTGCTGCTCCAAGGAACAGGGGTTTATGGCCTGACCTCCCAGCCAAGGGCAGAGCTGGCAGGTCCCAGCAGAGCCCTTGTGCTGCCTCTAGAATAGAGTTAATATCCAGGAGTGTGGGAGATAAAGGACATCTGGATGGGCTTGGCAGAGACAAGTGATCGACCCCAGACCAGCCAGGCTGATCTGGGTCTTCACCTACCTGGGGTGTCCCCCACATTGTCCTGTCACTTGGCCACCATTACTTGGCCAGGACAGGGTATAGGGGCTGCCTTGGCACAGGGAGCATCCTTACCCCACCCCAGGACGTGTCTTCTGTCCTCTCCCCACAGGACTTAACTCCCCAGAGGTGTGGGCAGCTCTGGGGATTCCACTGGCTGGCTGGGGGGCCTGGGGTCACTGGGGCCAAACCTGCACCAGGCAAGGAGCCACCAAGCAGCTCTACCCATTCTGTGGCCCCACAGCCTCCTTGTCTCACCTGCCCACTGCCCCCAGCCTTCCCCAGGGAGCCACACAATCCCTCTCCTTTCCCCAGTGGAAGCTTTGGCCATGGCCCACCACACACGTGTCCCACAGCTGGGCCACTGGCCAGTCCCCCACCATGGGGGCACAGTCCTGCCACCCCCAGATGTGGGTGCAGGTAAAGTACCATAGATACCATCTGCACCTGGACTGAGCAGCTTTGGAATGTCCCCAGAAGCTTTGGAATGTCCCCAGCCACCTCTCCGAACAGAAGGAAGAGGCTGTGACCCCCAACCCATGGGACAGGCACTCTCTGTCTGCCCTAGGCCCCCTCCCTTCCATCCCTCACCTCTCCACGTGCGCCTTTTCTCTCCTTAAAAGATAAACGGCTTTTGCTTAAAAATAGGGTAATTAATTTCCCACCTAATTAATGCAGATGCTTAGATCACTTTCCCCCCCCAGGATGCCAAAATAGATTCTCAGGACTGGAGGGAGAGGAAAAGTTGCTTTGATGAGTCACCCGGGGCTCTCATTTAACTATTTCTGTGCTGGCAGAGAAGAGTCATTGGGGTGGAGCCCGCGACTCCAGGGAAACCAGCTCATGGATCAAAAGAGAAACGGGAAAGGGGCTCTCCAGGCTCTGCAGTGCCAGCGAGGTGGGTGTTGGCTCCTGGGGAAGCTCCTCCATCCCATCCCCGGGGCCAGGATGAGGAGGCTCCCAGGACAAGGAACCTCCTGGGACAAGTCTACAACAAAAAAAGCTGCTCAAAAAACTCGAGGTTAGCGTGGACGTGCCCTGCCCCGCTGGAAGGGGCTGGGAATGGCGAGGGCCAGCGGAGACCTACAACCAAAGAGGCTGGTTACGGGCAGCGGGGGAAGCGCAGCAGCGGCTCAGCATCCCGGGCAGCGCAGCAGCGGCCGTGCAGAGGCAGCGCGGTGAGCCCCGCAGCTCCCGCCGGGCGGGCAGGGAGCGGTGCGGGCAGCGGAGCAGGGCAGGGTGCGGGAAGCAGAGCGGTGGCCCCGTCCCCGCGCAGCCCCGCGGCCGCACCCCTGCCCAGCGCACCCCGGGCTCGGCCCCCCGACACCGTCAACTTACTAACTACGGGCAGGGGCACCTCAAAACCTGGCCACTTCAACATCGGGGCTGCAAGGGAAACAGAAGGCACGTTGGAGGACGCTCGATGGCAACGGGAGGTCGCGGTTAAGGAGACACTTAAGGCTCCGAGCCGGCGGCCCCAGAGCCCGCGGGCCACCCCGCACGCAGCACGTCAGGCAGAGGAAACAGGAGGAAAAAGAAGAAAAAGGAGGAAAAGTCGTGTTTATTGAGTCGCTGGTGCTGCGAGGAGGGGAAGGAAGGGCACGGCCAGCCGGGAGCCACCTGGGGAGCGCAGGCCGGGCACGGCGGGGCTGCGGAAGGGAGGGCGGGTGGGTTTCCTTCCCCGCTTTCCCAGCGCCGGGAAAGCGCAGCCAGAGCCTGGGCATGCGGGAGCAGCAGCAGCATCACCCCCGCGGGTGCTCCCAGAGGGGGGACCCGGACCCTTAAACAGTTGTCGCTGCTGCCGCTCAGCGAAGCTGTTTAATGCCAGGGGGCACGGGCAGCACTCGGAGTGCCCCACGGCCGCCCCACGGCGGGGATGGGGCAGGGCACAAAAACATGGCATGGGAATGTGCGGGGGCGATGCAGGCGGTGAGGGCAGCACACGGGCACGGCAGCCGAAAAAGACACCGAGGCCCAGCTCAATGCAATAAATAAAACTTTTATTCAAACAATAACTCAGTACAGGGCACAATTCTCTCTGGCTTTTAAAAAAAGGTTTTTCAGCACTTTACAGTCTCCACACAGGCTTTTCTAGGCTGGGTTTGTGGGTTCCCCCCCCTCCCCCAATCTACACTTTGTCATTCAGCGTGAAATATCCTGGGGTTAAAAATCTTTAGCAAAATTCGGACATCGATGCAGGAAGGGCTCGGAACAACGTGCCTGTAGGCAAAGAGATAACCCAAAAACTGGTCCAGGGGGAGTCTATTGCCAGCAATGTCCCAGTAAACAGGCAATGTCAGAGGTCTTAAAAATCACATCAGAAAAAAGCGTGAACAGCTTTGCAGTGGAGATGGCCACGGGCACTGGGAGGGCAACGGCTGGGCAAGAGCGGGGGCGGGACCCCCAGTGCCAGGTGGGAGCCCCCCTGGGCACTGCCGAGCCCCCCGCAGGGCACAGTGCAGGGGCTGCCTCGCCCAAGCCCGGTTTAGGGATGCGAGCGTGTCCTCGGACCCCCAGCCCTAACGTGAGGTAACCTTGCTACAAAAAATATATATATATTTATAAAACAACCAGGAGTGACCCTTCCGGGGGGGTTCCCACGGCCGGTGGGACCCCAGCCCAGAAGGAGCCCTTTCCCCGGGGCACGGGGTCTGTGCCATCCGCTTCTCCCAAAGCCAGCGCAGTGGGATGGAAGCAGATGGGGCCGGGGGGGAGGAGCAGGAACGCTGCCCCCCTCCGGGAACGGCATCCCGGGCGCGGGCAGCCCGGATGCGCAGTAACAGTACGGACACCAGAGGCCATGCATATGTGTTCCAGTCTGGGAGTTTGGTCCAGGCTCGTGCGGGGCGGCCGGCGCGGCCCCGGGGGGACAGTGCATCGCTAACATCACACGGGAGGACAACAACGGGTCCCACTAAGTGTCAGCTGCGCCCGGGCCGCGGGCACAGACAGTTTCTGCTCCAAAAAGGCTTCAGAAACAAGGGCACTGTGAACACCAGGGAGGGGTAAGAAGCACCATGGTTTCCTTGAAGATCACAAGAGTTTCAAATCCAAAAGAAGTAGAGAAAGAGAAACGAAAGGGAAGGAAAAAACAAAGGAGGGAAAGAAGCAGAAAGCTCTTCCAAGCAGCAAGGGGCCGCCGTGAGCCCAGGTGTCCTCACACCGTTGATACCAAACTGCCACTGCCGCTGCGGAACAAAGCACAGAGATGCCAGAGTGGCCGCGGCCGCCGGCGCCGCTCCGTGCCAGGAGCCCCGCGGGCACTCGCCACGGACAGGGGGGCCACACCCACCCCGGCCACGGGTGTGGGGTTAACCCTGACAGCGACACGGGGCAGCTCCAAGGGCAGAGGGAACAGGGAAGGTGCCAGGGAAAGACCCCGAGAGCGTGTGCTCTCCGTGGCCTCGTTATGCAGAGGCAAGCCCTGAGGAGGACGGGGACACAGGACTCTATGGAGGAACACAAGGTCAGGGACACCAGAACTGGCCCTGGGACCTGCCTTCCCCAGGTCCCTCTACACTCACAGATGACACCTGCACTATGTCCCCCACTGCTGGCCCATCCCAACCACTGCCAGTCCCCCAGGGAGCCCGTGCAGGGACCCCCATGGGGACAAGGCACCATAACTTCACCCACAGCCACCACTAACAGTTCACAGGGAATGTGACAGGAAGGTGACATCTTACCTGCTGACAGACCTTGTCCCGTAGTCATCGAGACCCTGCAGAGAGGAGGGAGGAAGAACAGTGAGGGGCATGTGGACTGTGCCTGTTCAGGTGCCACCGGAGGGTCACACGAACAGACCAAAGTGCATCAGGACCCAGGAATGCCAGGGCTGAGAGCCGATGCATTTGGAGAGCAAAGGGAGACATGGAGATGGTTGGAGTGGAATTCAGACAGCAGGGAATGAAGTTGCACCACTCTCTGCAGAATTTATCTGACCAGACATGGGAAAAAAGACAGCTGGGAGAGCCCCTTCTGTGCTCTGCCCAGCCCTGCCATGGAACTGAGCTCCATCTGCTTCTGAGACACTCAGAAAGGGACTGAACAAGCTGGAGAGACATCAGTGGAATGTTCCGTGGAAAGAGGGTTTGTCTGTATTAACTCCCACCAGAAACCCACAGGGTTTTGGACCATTTTCTCCTTCAGCCGGTGCTGGATGGGCTTTGCAGTGAGGAGGGACTGAGGGGCAGATGGAGACTGAGCTTTGAAAACGTCCCTTCAGGACATCACTCCTGAGCAAGGGCCTGCTGTGGGATATGACCATGGAGCAGCTCTGCCCTCCAGGACAAACCTGGGACCACTGCAGGAAGTGGGAGTTGCTGGCCTCTGAACTGGCCACGCAGCAGGGACCAGAGACCCACATTCCCACCATCCCAGGAATGCTCCCAGTCACAAAACCCAACTCCAGCAGCAAATCTTCCTGGGGAAACTCAGCAAACAGCAACAAGTAGGGCTGTGCTTCCACCCCACTCCCTGCAGAGAGGACTAGATCCCAGTTGGAGCACCCTGCCAAAGGCCTGGATGCGGAATTGGATGCCACCTTTCCCCCTCCTCTCCCTCTCCTCATCTGTCAGTACATGATGCCAGAGTGGCTCATCTCACCACGCTCGTTTGGTCAGATGGCTCCACCACACCTGGCTCCTGGCTCAGGCTGATCCTGCCTTCACGTGCACCCTCCCCAGCTCATCACCTGAGAAGCCCCAAGCTCTCCTTGGACGCCCTCCAGAGCCCTGGTTGGGGTCTGCCCCACCATGGGATTGTCACCGGCTTGACGTGGCATGTGCCAGAGAAAACGCTTCCAGCTGCCTGTGAGCAGCCTGTTTCTGGTGGGAGACTCCCATGGAGTCAGCAAGTGTTGTCCTTTGGGGGTTTACGGGGCCGTTTTGTGCCACTGCCCCCTGTGCCTTGCCCGTTCCCCCCATCCATGGCTCTCCTCTCCTGCTGCCTCCCTGCATCCCTCGTCCCTTCTCCCCAGGAGAGGTGCTCAGCAGGAGCAGGGCCCCGGGCAAGGCACGTGGTCACCAGGCAAAAAGCAGCCGAACTGCCGTAAATCCCAAGGGAAACATTGCGTGTGTTGGACTTACAGCTGTCGACCTAGTGTAAGGCTTGTAGTGAGCGGAGGGTGCTTGGCACAGGCCACTGGAATAGTCTTTAATTGCACACCCATAGGGCATTAGGTAGTCCTAAAACAACGAACAGAGGTTGGAGAGCTGCCCTTTGGCACCCCACACATCCGCACCACACCCCACCGGGTGGGACAGGGAAGCTGCAGAGCCCCAGTCACCACGGCCAGGCTGCAGGGACTATGCCCAGGGATTTGCTCCAGCATCCCCCATTCCTAGAATGCCCCCCCCGAGTGGGAGAAGCCCCCAGTGCCACGGGCTCACCTGGGAGAAGGCGGGCACGGCCACGCTGTACGGCCGCTGCTTGAAGGTGTTGCCGCCCTGTGCTGGGAAGGCCTGGGAGGCCATGCCATAGTCAGGAGGAGGGATGGTGATATCATCCTTGTCCAGGAGGTTGCCAGTGCTGCTGCTCTTCCCTTGCTGCAGGCTTGGGGGGATGCAGAGCAGAGGCATCAGCACCAGCCCAAACCGTGCAGAAACCCCCAGGCCAATCATCCACCCATGGCAGGGGACCCCATGGCAGAAGCCCCCCCCAGCCAGTCTGTGCTGGGAGTTATTCCTAAAAAGAATTTCTAAGTAATTCCTAATTCCCATCTCAAGTCCACAAGGCCACCCTACAAGGCTCAGCGAACCCCTGGCACCCAGCACAATCTCCTACCTGGTGTGGACCCGCTCGCTGCCATCGTTGTCAAGGACCCGTGTGTAGGAGAAAGGAAACCAGCCCCTCCTGAAAGGCAAAGGCAGGGGTGAATCCAAATCCAGGTTTCTCCATGGAGTATCCAGATGAAGCTGCTCCTGAGGACACCCAGCACACTCACATTTTGGTTTTCTCGCTCTCTCCGTAGTGCCAGCCGTCCCGGGCCTCTGGCACCAGCAGCGTGATGAGGTCGCCCTCCTTGAAGCTCAGGAGGGTGCTGTTATCTCCAGCAGCGTGAGAGAAAATGGCCTGAACCCTCGTCCTGCCGTTCCTCTCGAGCCCGGCAGCCATGGAGCTGGAGCGTGGCAGTGTCTTGTTTTCAGCTGGTGGGGACAGAGACCAGTGAGTGCCCCACGGCTTTGATTCATGGCCGTACCCAGGGACAGGCCAGGCCCTTCCTTATTTCATCCCAGGTGCCAACAAAGCCTTCAGTGTGACCAACACCTTCCCCCTGAACAAGCAGGTTCAGACTCCTGACATCGCCCACCTGCTGCAGCAAAGGCAGAAGCCTCCCTGCACCAGATTCCACAGGATTTTCCTCTTGGAAATCCTGTGGATCCCCCCAGCAGAGCTCAGCTCCATCATGTCCTAAGCCCCAGGTCAAGAGGGATGAGCAGCGTTTGACACCAAGGGGATGCTGTCTGTGACTGCCCCATCACCACTACTATCCCTGGTAACTGTCCCCACCACAGCTGTGGCCAGTCCTTGCTGCCCTCTCCCTGAGCACTGGCTGGCACAGCCAGACCCACAGCCAGACCCACAGCCCCCCCAGCAGCCCCCGAGGAGAGCACAGGCCTCACCTGAGGCATAGCTGTTTTTCGGTGCCACGTTTTTGCGAACTGGGAGTGTATTGGAGTAAGAATCACTCAGCTGCTTCTGAGGCTGGGGAGGAGATAAAGATTTGGGCTGTGCTGGCTTCATCTCAGACCAGTGGTTGTACCCGTCGCTGTCCGAGCCCGAGACTCCGTTCATCACTGGCATGGCCTCCTGTGCCGACATGCGCTACGGAGAGAGGAGGGGAGGGGGAACATGGCAAGGTCTGCATTAGGGCATCCCAGCACAGCTCTGGGGAGGTGGGCACATCACAGCTTCAGCCTGTTTGCCTTAGTTCCCCACCCAGGAAACTGTTCTGGAGGGAGCAGTGGGGTCACCTCTATGGTATTTTACTGCTCTGAGTCTCCTTGCACCTGCTAAATCCTCCTGAGCTCTGCTGCTCAGCTCATGCCCCCATGTCAGGGGTAGACCCTCTTCTGAAGGGTCCTTCATCCCATGGGTCACTCCAGGGGCTTTCTCCCACAGTTACTGGGGTTCCTGGGTTCACTCCCACAGCTCTAGGACCAGCCTAACTGGGACTAGTCTGTCCAGGCAAGTCCAGCTCGTGGGTTCCCCAGACTACCCCTGGAAGCCCCTGCCCCTCCAGAGCTCAGCAACCCTGGCAGGATGGGATGGGATAGGCTGCCCATCCCCATGCCAGGCTCCTTCCCACACCCCAGGATGGCACGTGCACGGAGGATCAGTGACAGCCCATCCAAAGGCCACTTGCCGAGGACAGCGGTGACACCGGCCCGGGCTCGTCCCTCCGGCTTTGCTCAGAAGGGCAGCACAGCCTCCAGCACAGAGATACTTACTCCTACAAAAGGTGCCAGCTCCGGGGGGACAGGGAGAGGTTTGGCACCAGGGATGGGGTCAGAGATGATGAGGTTGGACTTGGATGTGGACAGAGGGCTGGGCATAATGGTGCCATTGCTGCTGGCAGCCATCTGCTGCATCAGCTGTATGGCGCGGTCCGGGATCTTGTTGGGATCCGAGCAGGATTGTTGCCACAGCGGCAGCTTCTGCGTCAGCATCTCCTTCCCCTGCAAGAGGAAAACAAGGAGTGAGGGCACAGGGTGTGGAAAAACACCCCAGCTCTGTCCTGTTCCCTGGGCAGCTCTGCATGGATCCAGGGCTGAACCGATCCAGGAGTGATCAACAGCTCTGTGCATGGCATGGGCAAGGTAACACACAGGGGTGTCCTGCTTTCAGCCTCTGATGGCAGCTGGGCCAGGAAGGTGTCATGAAAAATGGGAAAGAGGGAAGGAAAAAGTAATCCATCTCCCCGGCTTATTCTGAGACATCCTGTGTGCAGCACCTCCAGGCTGCAGGGAGCTGGGCTCTGTGTGGAATGGAGCAATAAAACCTGCTCCAAGGCTTGGCAGGGCTCAGCTTATGCTCTGTGCTGTCCCCACATCCTGAGAGGGATGTTGCTTGTTTTGGGTGCTCAGCCCTGAAAGCCTCCAGCACCCAAACAGCACCCAAAGCCCACTGCTCCCTGCCTACAGCAGAACCAGCAGCCACCGCCACGGTGCTCCAAACCAAGGGGGGAAAGATATGAAGCTAAACTTGTCCTTATTCTCCCAGGATGCGCAAGCATCCCATTCTGTGACTGTGAGGGGGAAGATGTCCCAAACCCCCTGAGGTCACTCCCAAATCACAGCAGACGGTGACCAGACACCTCTGTCTGACTTCCTCTGGAGACAACTCGGTCCTCACATATCAGCACCCCTCAAAAGCTGACTTCCAAGTCCCAGCACATTTCCCCACTATGTCCCACCAGCTCCAGCCTTGGCACAGCCTTGGGACCCTCTAGGAGCCGCAGGCAGCAGTGGGATGAAGTTTTGAGCCAGACACCCATCACGCTCTGGACAAGCCACCTGCAAAATCACCCTCCATGTGCTGCTGCAGCAACAAGCTTTTGGCTGGTGCCTGCTGACCCCCAGCCCTGGGGGGGCTGTTTTTCCCCTCCTGCACTGTGCTCTCCATGCCAAGCATGGAATCATCCCACAGCGCAGCGCCAGGACAGCGCTGAGTAATCCCAACTCCCTCTCGTGCTGCCGGTGCCAAGCGTGGCGCTGACAGATGGCT
Source organism: Hafferia zeledoni (assembly GCA_035583235.1). Lineage (NCBI taxonomy): Eukaryota > Metazoa > Chordata > Aves > Passeriformes > Thamnophilidae > Hafferia > Hafferia zeledoni. The sequence continues at coordinate 957,904 of JAWWEV010000044.1, read as the reverse complement.
GCTGTGAGCCACGGAGGGCGGTGCTGGAACAACCAGAACGGGAGCACGAGGCTGCAGGAGCAGCGCCGGCGTTCCCAGCCCTCAGCCGGATGGATTCCACTCCAGACCAATATGGGGTGCTGCCAGGCTGGCAGGTGGCAGCTCCAGCCCTTGGTCCAGGCAGCCATGGGCAAGAGGGATGTGGCACTGCCGAGGGCAAGAGGGATTAGGAGCAACTGTTCCTGCTGGGGTGTCTCGCCTGGGGTTCACCTGCTGGTCCATCACTACCCCTCCATCCCTTGAGCTGCAGGAGCTGCACCAGCTTTGGCTTTTGGAACATCAGCTTCTTCTACCTGCAGTAGCTCGAGATGGGAGCACCCCCCGGTGATGGGGCAGCCGGGATTGGCCCCGCTGGGTGCGACTCACCTTGGCGTGGTAGGTGATGGCACTCTTGGCCACCGCGCACTGTTTCTCTACCAGGAAGCAGAACCGTCTCCTCTCTTCCGTCAGAGCTGTCTTGTAGCCATCGGAGACGTAGTTTTCCAGCTCCCCTTGCTTGTTGCTGATGGCTTCAATGTACTAGAACAGGCAGAGGAGCAGAGAGGGGGCTGCCATCACCGCTGCCCACCGGGCGTGGGGCAGGGGGTGTTGCAGCATCCCTGGAGAGGGGCCCGCGGTGGGGGCAGCAGGCAGGGAGCCCCCCCAGCACAGGACATGCACACATGTGCCTGCACAGCCCCTCCAACCCGCCCTTACTCATCAGAGCCCCCCCACGCAGAGGCGCTGACTCAGCTCGTGGGCCGGCGGGACGAGCTGTACCCGCGTGGCTGCCTGCTCACTACCCGGGCTCGGGGGTGCCTGCGGGGGCTGCCCCGGCCGCCTGGCACTGCCAGTGCCCCACACAGCCCCCAGCTCAGCCCTGCCAGCACCCAAACTGTCACACGGACCACCACGACTCCCAGCACCTCCCCTGCTGCTGTTGTGTGTGCCAAATCCCTGCCAGGTGCCGGATGGGCAGGGCTGTGCTGCTGGGAAGGGGTTGCTGCAGTGGGATGGCACGTGGACCCCTCCAACACACACAATCATCAGTGATAATAAAACTACCAGCAGTGCCTTCACACTGTGTTTGCCAGTCAGCCACTGGGACACAGGGATGGCATCAGGGCAGTGCCACGTGCTGGCTCAGGACCCCCTGACTGCTGGGGTGGTTGTTCCCAGGTGCTGCACCCCAGGGCTGGCAGACACTGTGGCCCTGCCAGTGCCAGGCAGAGATTCCACAAACACAGCAGCCAGAGGCTCCTCCACTGGCTCCTGCTCTCCCTGTGTGATGTGTGCCAGCATGGCTATGCCACACCGAGCTCTGCCAGCGCTGGCACACAGGGTTGGGGGAACGTGGCACAGGGGACTCCAGGGACTGCACGGCACCACCAGCATCACTGTGCACAGAGCACACAAGGTGTCCCCAGCTCCCCAACCTGGCCACTTTCTCCTCCCTCCATCCCTTTGGATGTTCTCAGCTCCACTGCAAGGAGCTTCCTCCTGTGATGTGGCACTGAGAGCAGCCACCAAGGCTCTGAGAGCAGCATCTCTCACCCATCGCTGTCCTGCCCCAGGACACCTCCTTGGCACTGGCTCTTCCCTGGGATAGCAGCACCAAGCTGGAAAGCCACAGCCACCCCCAGCCCAGGCAGTGCTGGACCTGCTTCAGGCAACCCAAACTTCTCCAAGATAGGAATTAAACTGGAAATTCAGGGCCCGAAGCAGCTCTGCCGCTTTCTTCACAGTTATCAGTTATTTTTAGCGTGCTACAATATTTATTAGCAGACACAAAATGGAGCAAACCAACAAAAGCAGCAAGATTCAGTGACATCCCAGACTTCAAAGGGGGATTATTTTGGGGCTGGACCCACTCCTGTTCCCACCCTGCTCTGAGCATCCCCAAAAGAGGAAACCTTGTGCAGGGCTCATGTCGGACCCGGCAGGTTTTTTGTCTCCCCACATGCAAAAGGTGGGGAAAAGGGGTCAGTGAGAAATGGGTTAAAAAACTAGGTTTGGAACCAAAAACCCTGTTTCAAGCAGAATTTTTTCCCCAAAAATGAGAAAATCCAGTCCAAATGCCTGTGGTCAGGAACAGAAGTAAGTGAAGGGAACAAAGCTGATGCCACTGGGCACAGAAGTGGTGGAGGTTTTGGCATCACCCCCAAGCAAAGATACAGGCACAGAGGCACCAGGGCCGGCGTGGCACAGGGAGGAGGCGCAGCAGCCCCGCACACAGCCGGGGGCGGCCGTGGGAGGATGTGCTGCCAAGGGAAGGCATCGCTCCCGCAGCGGGCTGGGAGCAGCACGCCGCCTCCTCCCGGGTATTATTAGCCTGGGAACAGCACAGGGACAGAGCCCAGAGGCGGCAGCCCGGCAGTGGTGATGGGAGCCCGCGGGATGGATGCCCCAGTGCCAGCCCGGACTGCCCTCAGCATCCCCAGGGGCTGGTGCCCTGGCCTTTCTATTGCAGCCCTGCCATCCCCACATGCAGCTCCACAAAGTTTCTGTGCCAGGGGAGGCACCAGGACGATGCTCCCACTCCTGCAGAGCACAATTTCTGGAAGGAACCACAACCCTGCCCGCCCCTGAAATAGCAGGAGCACAGGAGTACACACAGACCCCGACCCCCCAACTCAGCCTGCCTAATTTACTAACTGGGCCATGGAGAACGTGAAGGTGAGGAGTGAAACGAGTCCAGCTCAATTTGGTTCAGTAGCACAAGGACCATCCCGCTGTGATTCCCTGTAGGATCCCCATCCCCGGGTCAGCCACTGCCGTGTCCTGGCAGGGTGGGCGGGCACAGCTCCAGCCCAAACACACCACAACACAGCGAGAAACCCTTATCTTGGCAACGTGAGAGCTTCAGTTCCAACCATGATTTAAATAGGCAGGTACAAGCCTTATTTACATCCCTGCTCCAGGCTGGTTTTGCAAGGATCCTGCTCATTCCTCTGCTGAGGAAAGGCTTGTCTCAACAGCTCAGCCAGTCGGAACACGCCGCTTTGCGAGCACAGAGCCCACGCTCTAAACTTAGTACTCAGAGCTTTATATACTTTATGTAAATATGCTCCATGTGCCATTGATTTATCCAGAGCCTTGATTTTACACGTTATTCCATTACAAAATGGCGAGCAACGCTCCTTGTTCACGAGGGGCTTTTCAGTTTGGGTTTGCTCAAAATGACAGCGATATTTCAGATAATGCCTAGAAAGGTAAATTCAAATACAAACCCTGTTAGATGTGCCAGATGTGCAGGGGGAAAGTAGCACACAAAGCACAATGTAAACCTCAGGACTGTACTCCAAGGAGGGGCTCTGGCTTAACCAGGAGCGGGGTTTCACCTGCAGCCAGGTGCCCACCAGGACCTCTGGGATGCTGCTCATGTCTCCACTTCTCAGGAATGGAGGGAACCTGCAGCCACCCCACGTTTTGAGCCCCAGCCAAACACCTTTCTCAGCTTGTCACGACCTGAAACCCTGTGTCAGGGCTGGGGGAAGGTGCTTCACCCCAGCCTTGGTGCACTTGGGCTCTGCAGCAGCCTCCCCAGATCCCCCTGACAAGCACCACTCGAGTGCTGCACTGTAAATCGAGACCTTGATTTAGGTTGCCAGCTTCACATTTTAAGCATTGTCTAAATAAAATTCTGAGTTTAAAGGAGGAAGAAAAAAAGTCCCAGTTTATGACCCGAGCAGGCAGGGAAGTGACCAAGGCAGTGGTCATGCCCAAGGCCAGAGCAAATGCCAGAGCCACCCAACAGCCCCAGAAAATCTTTTCTGGGTTTCTGGGTTGGAGAAGCCTCAAATAACTCCCCCATGGCCCCCCCTGTCTCCTGCATCCACTTCCAATTCACGGGAGCCGCTGACCTAATTAGCAATGTCAGCACGTGGCGGCGCCGGGCAGAGGCTTTGGCACAAGATGCTGCCTCGGCACGGGGCTGGCAGAGCCAGAGCCCCTGCCCGGTCTGGGGGGCACCCCCAGCTATGGGGGCTCAGCCAGGGACCCCTCCAGTGCCCGGGCACACGAGTGATGCCGGAGCGACCCTTGGCCACGCTGGGCACTCTCCATTCTGCAGCCAAAGCAAGTGACCCCCTCGGTCAGACAGAATTAGGAACACGAGAAGGTGGAAAGGAAACAATTGCTGCCAAGTCCCAGCTCGAGCGGCCGCTGCTGGCCCTGGCACTGAAAGGCAGGGCACACACAGCCCTGCCGAGCCACTGACACCTCCCCAGCACCACAGCGACAGCTCCAGGGGTGTGAAGATCAAACAGCAGCTGGGAAATGTCAAGACCTGAGTTCCCTTCAAGCACACTCTGCTGTCAGAGCAGGTAGAGCAGCAGCATCATCACCGTGCTCCGGCTGAGCCTTTGATAACCACATCCTCACTGGGAAATTAGTTCAAACCATTCCAGCCCCGTCAGGAAGGTGCAAACTGGCTGAGAACATGAGCCATGGGCAACGCTGAGCCCACCACAGAAATCATCACTACAGATCCCTCCTGCTGATCAGATGCATCTGGCACTACTCAGGCTGAGAGAAGGACTGGACCCAGGAACAAGCAGACAGGAACTGCCTTGGGGTCACCAGCACACCACAGCTGGGGTGCCAGGACACCACAGAGCCGAGTTTGGGGGCCAGAAAGCCAAGAGGAACACATGGTGGACATTCTTCCATCCTGCACCAAGAGGGATGCAGAGCAGAGAAGGGACTGTGCCACTGAGTCAGCTCCAGCTCTCATGCCAAAGAGGGATTGGTTGGGATGAGTGGCACAGAGCAGTGGGAAAAGACAAAGGAAAGGTCAGGAAAAGGAGGGGGGCTCTGAGCTGTGCTGGATCGATGCAGAAGGCTGAAATACCTGGAAGGAGTAAACATGGAGAAGGGAGGATTTATTTAGGGAACCACGAGGGAGAATAGCTAGAAAGTAATGGGATAAAATAAAAAAGAAGTTAGGCTGATTAGCAGGGGAAGAGCATCTAAGCTGGGGAACAGTCTCAAGTAAAAGCAGCTGAAACCCTCCCATGGCACAGAGCCAGAGTGAGGAGAACAAGCAGCCAGGGATCCTCAGCCCCAGCAGCTCTTCCTCATTCCCAGAACTTGCTCCTTGCATGGAAGTTGGCAGACCCTGGAGCAGCCCTGGGGCAGACACTGTCCCCTCCAGCCCCCAGCACTGCCCAAGTGTGGCACAGAGAGGGAGGGAGGTTGGTCAGGGAGTTGAGCCAGAGTGATGCCAAGTTTGAGCCCGGGGATATCAGCAGCTCTTTCACAGCCAGGAAGGAGAGCAGAGTTGGGAGGTGAGCCCTGACCCAACCAGTACAGTAATAAGGCAAATAAAGCAGCAGCCCCACAGCAGGGAATGCCCATCACGGGTCACAGTGGGAGCCAAAATGCATTTCCATGCCTTGTGCAGGAACATGGACCCCCCAGAGTCACAGGAGCTCTCCAGAAGCACATGGGCATCCCAGAGCCCTGCACCTTTCCCAGGGAGAGGACAACCTCCCCCTGCCCTGGCACAAGCACTGACATCTCCACCCAGGGAAGGCACTGGCCCCTGACATGCTGCCCACCAGCCTCCCCTGCTCCAGCTCCAGCTCCAGCCTCCCCCTGTGCTGGGCCTGCTGGTGATGGTTATCCAAGGTGATGTGAAACACAGAGCGGCTCCTGGGGAGCCAACCCCCGGAGTCTGTGTCCTCCAAGGACACCAGCCTGCCTTCCTCCCCCGAGAAGGGCTGTCTCCCCTCGTTATGGTCCCTGTCTCACACATCTGCTCACTAGGCACCGGCCACATCCCTCCCCTGCTCCTGCTCAGCACCAGCCACGCACACATGTGGTGTTACATAAAATCCAGAGAGCAGAGCAGCAGGGAAGGGCTGGCTCCAGCCAGCTCTGCAGGGGCTTCACCAGCAGCTGCTTGAAACATTCCCTCAGTACAGGGACACCCCAGATCAGCACCTCAGTGCACAAGGTTTGGAACCAGAAGGCTCATCAGACCCAGCCCTGAGCTGCACAGGCACTTCCAGAGAACACTCCCAGGGATGGGGCAGCCACAGCTTCTCTGGGCACTCTGTGCCAGGGCCTGCCCACCCTCACAGGGAAGGATTTCTTCCCACTACCCCATCTAACCCTGCCCTCTGGCAGTGGGAAGCCATTCCCCCTTTTCCTGTCCCTCCAGGCCCTTGTCCCAAGTCCCTCTCAAGCTCTCTTGGAGCTCCTTTAGCCCCTCAGAGCCTTCTCTTCTCTTGCTGGGTTCAGGTACATATCCTCCCTCAGCCCAAATCCTAATCCAGCCTGGAGAGAATCACCTGGAGCTGCTGAGCTTTCAGAGTCCTTCCTATCTGACTTTCATTTAAACCTCGTAACCTGGTTTGTGCAAACTTTGTTAGTTAGAACTTCCTGACCTACACCTAAAATTACTTCTCCTGATGGGAATATCCAAATGAGGTTTCAATGACAAAAGTTTATAAAACCCCCCAGGTTATTTGGAACAGTGGTATTTAATGCTTAAAATATTCCCACAGGAACAAGGATAGGTGGGGGCAAAAGAGAGATCTGGGCAGAGGCCGAGTGCAGCCCCCACAGGGTCAGCCACTGCCACCCAGGTCAGGCACAGCCTTTCACCACAAACCTCAGCCTCAGCTTTGTCATTTAGGCTGAATTACAGCCAGTTTGTCTCAGGACAGTGCAGAAATCCAATTGCTCACAGGACTAATATGATTTGATAAATAATTTGAACCAACATAACTTCATTGCTGAGCTGCTGATTCAATCCAGGTCCCAAACTCATCATGACCTTGATTTCATGGCTTGATCACAACCAGTCTTTAATGAAATTACAGCACTTAAGCTTCCTTGGTGATTGTTTAATCTTAATATTGTTTTCATTCTTCTTCATCAAAGAAGTGAAGGGAATGGAATTAGATTGTTCTCCCAGTTTTCAGCACAGGTCAGAGCCCCATCTCAGTCACTCCTCGAGGAAGATGAGCCATGTGAGGCAGGTGGCTGTCTCAGCCCTCGTGTGGAGCAGCAGCTTGGACTGATTCATAAGGAATAAAAGCCTGGCTTAATGCAACATTCAGCAGCACCAACCCCCAACCACAGCGTCGCTGCCGACCATGACAGACAGGGCTTGGGGGCTGCAAAATCCCTCCTGCAGCCTCACGGCACCTGGAGCTGCTTCAGAGCTGCCTCAGTTGTCTGGACTGCAAACCACGAGGTGTTGGAACTCCTCGACCATTTTAATGTGGCAACACTCATCTCCAGCTGTGAAACTTCACCAAGTCAGCATGAGAGACAGTGGCTGGATGATGTGAGACCTGCAGAACAGCCTGGGTCAGCTCTCTCCATGCAACAAGGGCTGATGCAGGTCAGGAGAAGCCTCCTGCAAGTGTCCATGAGCATCACACCTCTCAACCCCCCTGCTCCAAAGCTACTGCTCCCCAGCCAGGAGATAGTTCGTTATGTGCAGTCCCTGCTGACCTTCAGCATTTATTTCTGCCTTATAAAGGGGAAAAATCTGAATTAAATGAGTAAGAGGTGAGACATTGGGGCTGTTTTACTGGGCTCTCTGATTGATCTAGCAGAGTGTGGAGCCAGAGCCGAGCTGGTGCCCCAGCCCAGACAAGGGCTGTCCTCTGTCCACTGGGCAAACTTCGCCTGGATGGCCCCAGATCTCCTCTCCCCTTGACAGATGTTACATAAAGCAGGCCCTGAAGCTCCCTGCAGGACAGCACTGCCACTGCTGCTCCCCCCACGTGTCTCACCCACCCGTCTCTGCCAGGCGATGACAGGATGTGGTCACTCAACAAGTGGTGAAGAGGCAGAAAGGAGCAATTCTGCTTCCCAGAGCATTAAATATGAAGAAAGATGATGACAGAGCATCAGACTCCTGGCTGCTGGAGCAGCTTACACAGATGACTCTTCAGAAGAGCAAGATGTTATTGCTGTACTGAAGGAGGTGACTGATGCAGCTACCAGGACGATTTCATCAACAGCAGCTTCTCCCACAAAGAGACAAGTAACCAGCCACAGCCCATCAGGAGAGCTCCCTCCAGCCGTGGCTGATCTGTCAGTGGTCCCCAGGTGCAGCTGTCAGCATCCCAAAAGCATCACAAGGCACCTCCAGCAGCTTTGAGGACGGCACCAGGGGTTTGGCAAGTGGCCACAGGGGTGGTTTTGGGCCAGCTCAACAAACTGAGCACCACACAGAGGGGCAGCTGCCTGGGGCTCTGCTTGAACCAGGCTGAGAAAGCCCCACAAAGCTTTGCAGAGGCTCCTGATCCACTATAAGGCCAGTTCCAACTACACAAAGCCCCCCACAAAGCTCCCTCCTCGGGCCAGCACCAACACCCATGTAGCTCCAGGCTGGACCCTGCTTGCTGCAATCCCTCTGCTCTCTGATGCCCAGGCAAATGTAAGAGCAGCTTCAAGGGTGGCACAAAACATTCTCTTTTTCTGTTAAGGAAACAGCTGCTCTGCAGGCAGCAGAGAGAGCAGAGGGGGACTGCCCTCTTGGCTGAATCCAGCAATTTTAGCTTTGTATTTCGATCTAAAGGAAAGCAAACCCCTGCTGTGCACAGCTGAGCAGTCACAAAATCACAGAATATTCTGAGCTGGAAGGGTCTCATAGCTCTCTAAGCTCAAAAGCCATCATAAGGCTTTTTCAGAGATAAGCACTTCCTAAATACTTACTGCTGGAAGATTAAAGGGAATGAGTGCCTGATCCTGTTTCGCTGCCCCAAGAGCTGTGCTAACAGGACTATCCCATCTCTGCCACATCACAGCAGGAGGCTCAGCCCACCCCTCCTCTCCCACCTGCACACAGCCCAGCCTGGGATGGATTCCCTCCTCCTCTGATGGGGTGTGGGATGGGGATCCCTGCCCGGAGGGTTTGGCAGCAAAGGGCTGGCTCTGGCAGTGACTTTGCTCTGTTGTCCCCATCAGCAACTCTCACAGGTGTGGGGGTACCAGAGGTTTGATCCCCAGGTGCCCCCACGCTGAGCTCAGTGCCTGACAGGGCTTTTCTTACTCAGCAGGAATTTTGGAGCCAGGGCTTGTGGAGACGCCACACTCAGAAGTGGTTTGAGCTGCTCAGCTCTGGAGAGCACGTCAGTTCCCCCCACCTCAGCAGGCTGGACATGGAGCTGTGCTGTGCCAGCACCTTCCAGCCTCATTCCAGCCCCTTCCAGCTCCATTCCAGCTCCATTCCAGCCCCACTCCAGCCGGCTGTTTCACCTCAGCACCTCCCAGTGCTGTGGCTCCACACAGGACCCACATGCAGAGCCACGGGGGATGATGGCACATACGTTTTGCTCCTTCAGTGCTTGTTCTGATTCTTGCCACTATTCCCCAAATTTCAGTGCAATTAAGAACGTCACTTCCCCAGCACAAGCCTCCCTGTAACTCTGTTGGTGACTAAATGCCATCAAATGACATTAAATTCACCCCCACGAGCAAAGTGCCACTGACGTTCAGATCCCCTTCAGCAAACACAGATCACTGACATGTTCCTGGCCTGTGGCACCTGAAGAAACAGACCCTGCTCTCAACACAACACACACTCCTACATCTTGAGACAACAGCAGGTAATCTCGGGGTTCATCTTCCCCCTTCCAAGCACCACTCGTGCCACCACTATTCCATGGCCTGAGCTCCCACAGCAGTGCCCAACAGTCAGCCAGGGCATGTTGGTGCATCAGTTATCCCTTCAGGTTTGCCAGGACCAGCTGTGCTCCGGGCAACTAAAGGCTGCAGAGGGCAAGGGACATGAACTCCTGCTGTGAATCCACCAGCGACCCGAGTGCTGCAGCCCCTCGGCACGTCCTGGTGGTGCCAGGATGTCCCCTGGATGCTCCTTGGTGTAACTCCAACCCCAACCGCCCCTTGGCGGGGCAGCCCCACCCCCGAGCCCGCAGCACAGGTGCCAGGAGGGACCCCCGCCCGCGGAGGAGCCCACGCACCGTCACACCGCGCTGATTCACCACGGCCGCCCCCGCGGCGGGGAAGGGGCACCAGGCACGGAACACACAGCACACCATCCAGAGGATGATGGCTCGGGCACAGCAGAAACTAACGAGCTTTGGGGTACATTCATGAAGCTAAGAGGGAAGAAGCACCAGGAGCAGTGGGTTGAGGATGGCCAGGCAGTGGCACATGCCAAGGGGAGCCTGCGGCCCCCACTCTGCACCAGGGCCAGGAGAACAGTCTGTTCCACCTCTGGCTGCCACCCCCTCCCTATCCACACCTCCCACACCCCACCAGAACCCCTAATTCTGCTGGGCCCTTCCTCTAAAGAGAGCAGGAACTCCTTACCAAAGCACTTGCAAGAGCTTGGCCATCTCCACCCAAGCCCCTGCTGCCAGCCCAGGGACAACACCGGTGTCCCCCCACCCGAAACTCCCCCGGCCCCCAGCCCAGGGTCCTACCTGCAGCTCCTTGTCTGAGTACTTCTGTGGGTTCTTGCTGCCTTGGCTCTTCTTCCGAAGTTTCTTCAGCTCTGCCTGGCACTTGTCAAGTGAGTCCCCCTTGCTCCTCTGCTCCGTCTGGTACTTCTTCAGTGCAGCCTGGATGTGACAAGGGAAAGCTCTGAGCCTCAGCCACGGCTCCTGCAGCCAAGCAGTGACAGAAACAAGCAGAGACCCTCTGGAAAAGTGGGATCCCCGTGGCCCAGGGGGCAAAGAGGGGCTGCAACAGCCTGACCCAGGGGAGAACAGCATCCCATGCACAGTGACATGTGTGATGCTGGGGACAGGAGTTGTGGCTGGGGACAACACCCCCGAGCTGAGACTGGGTGACAGGGGAGATGTGGGAACACCTGAGCCAAGGGTTGTGCTGCCAGACATGTGCCCATAACTCACACTCAGGTACCGCGAGTCCAGCTCCACCTTCTGCTCCAGCTGCGTCAGGAGCTCATTGTGGAAGGACTTGAGCTGCAGGGAGAAAGAAAACACATGGGGAGGGCTGGCAAAGTCTGCCTGGGGGGCACCAGTTGGCACCCGGGATGGCAGGTGAGCAGAGCTGTACAGACAGAGCTCAGGCTGATGGCAGTGAGGGACAGAGACCCCCAGAGAGGGCCCAGCAGGGCAGGAACAGGTGCCCGAGCAGAGCAGAACCTTTGCAGCTCAGCAAATCCATGTCAGAGGGGCTGATGTCACTCAGACATGGAAAAGCATTTGCACTGGCAGAGCCCCACGCCAGGCAGAGGCCCTGGCAGGCCAGGCTGGGCACTCACCATCTCCTCCAGCTGGTTCTGGATCTGCCTGTGGACTTCTGCCATCTGGAAGAGCACATCCCCTGCAAAGACAAGACGAAGGGAGGGGGGTTTGAGGCACCGAGCTCGGGGGGACACCCCAGGGCTGGGGCAGGCAGCACCCTGCAGGCAAGGAGGGCTCTGCATCCCCTCCCAGGGGTGCTGCTGGAATGTTCCCATGCCCATCTCTGGGGAGCTGCAATGAGACAATGCTCATCTGAGACACTGGGACAAACAGGCAAACCTCATGTAGCAGGAAGGGAAACAAGGACAAGCAGCAGCAGAATTCCAGCACCCAAGGGCAGCCCTTGTCCCCCAGGCCAAGGACAGGGCACCTGCAGTGGACAGACACGGCTCTGGCACACAGTGCAGGTCACAGGATGTGGGGCTAAGCCCTGGGCTGGTATTTGCCTCAAAACCACTGGACTTGTTCAGCCTCAGAAGCTGAGCCAGGTGTGGGCAGCGAGGGCAGAGCCTGGGCTGTGGCTGTGGCCAAGGAATCCCAGCTCAGCTCTGTCACTTCCTTCCATTTTTCTTTTCCAATGCAGGATTCCAGCCCCACACCCAGCACTGTTCCTGGAGGAAGGGCAGTGTCCTGCCTCAGCAGAAGCCCCAGAGTGGCTGGAGCCAGACACACACACATGGGAGCATCTTTTAGGAGCAGAGCCAGCGCTACGACTTGACTAAAAGCCCTGATCCTGTCTCTGGATAAGAGCAAGCCCTGGGGAGAACCCAGCTCTGTCAGCTCTTTTCAGTGCTGATGTGGAAGCTTTTCCTTTCAGCATGGCAGGTTGCAGCTTCCCAGGAGAATCCCAACCTCCATGGTGCTGTTTGCAATGGAAAGCCATGAGCTGTGTCTCTGAGCTGCCCCTGTCTCAGGGCTCAGCCCTGGTGGGTCCCAAGCAGGGCTGGGGAATCCTTGACACCTGCTGGAACTCTCCAAAGAGGAGCAGCATCCCACATCCCATCCCAGAAAAGCAGAGCAGCACCTGTGATAACTCAAAGCCCCAAAGATACAGACCATAAATACATACATGGAGTTTTAAAAGACAAAACCCAACCCCAGGGATGGGAAATGCAATGGAGAGGGAACACCAGCCCCAGATCCCAGAATAACATGTGGTGTGAGAGAGTGCAACACTCCCAAGGCTGCCCAAGGTGGAAGTGGCAGCTCCCAGCAGGAACAAGCTTGGGAATCACTGAGGATCTGGTGGTGAGCAGTCACAGCCCTAACCCCACACGATGGAGGTCCCACTTTCCCCAACAGCAGACACAGTGTCTGGATGTGCTTCCACACAGGGCTGCTCCCTCCTGTCCTGCTCCAGGGAGAGCCTGTTCTTGGGAGCAAACTCCATAGTTTTGGAGTTTTTGGGAGTGGAGGAACACTTGGGTCCTCTGCACAGGAGGGACACCCTGGGCACCAGGACAGATGTGCCCCCTGCACAGGGAGCCAAAGCTCAGGGAGGCTGGAACAAGCCAAACCAGCACCTCACCGTGCAAGGGAACAACTGGGACCCTCATGCAGCAGGGCTGGCGTGTGCTGGGCCAGCCCCAGTCCCTGCCCGTCCCCAGGCACACAGGCCACGCTCCAGCTGATTGTCAACACCCCTGACTGACCAGGAACAACCTGCCCCAACGTTTCTTTGCTCTCCTGGCTGGAGCAATTCGTACTTTGCACCATACACTGTGTCTCAAAGCTTCTGCAAACATTAAAATCTGACTCCTTGGCAGGCACTGGCCCTTTCTGCTGTGGCCGGTGCAGTGACAGAACCGGCTGCAGTGCCTGTTGCTGCCAGAGCATGGTCCCCCTGTGCCCTCTGAGAGAGCAGCGATGCCCAGAGCAACCACTGAGCTGAGGTGACCAGATGGCAGGGCTGCAGCCCTGCTCCTTGGCCAAGATTACCACGGCCACCGAGCTGGCTGTGATTTCTCCAGCCGGTTCTCCAGGTGCTGAGCCAAGCGGAGCACCCACCCCCAGCCACCCCCCGTGTCTGCAGTGAGGAGCCTCAGCACGGGCAGGGAGGGCTGGGCAAGGGGTCACCACCACGGCCCCGCCAGGAAATGGCTCTGGCTTGGGCTGTGACAGGTCAATGGAGGGAAGTGCACGAATTCCCACTGCAAGGAGGCACTGACGTCACGCTGAGCAGGCTTTGTCAGGAGGGGATCAGTGCAAGGGTGGCTCGCTCAATTCCCAAAGCTTGCACCACTCCCTCTCTCTCTTGCTTCCCCTTTGGCCAGAGTGGGAGCTCTGAGAGTGCCAGCACAGGGCTGGCTGGGGGCTCTGGCCACCAACACTGAGCTCCCAACCCACCCGACAGTGGGGACTTCAGAAATAATATCCATATCCCCAGATCCCCTCTGGGTACCCCTGCACTGGGGCAAGAGGGCTCTGCCCCCCTTCCCACACTGCTCTCCCAGGGAACTGGTCTGTTCCCAGCAGCCAGGGCGTCTCTCGGCACAGATACACATCTTTTGGGTTGACTTTCTCCTCCACCACCACCCCCTCAGCTCTTATCGGGGCGTTCCACCCCCACATCAAAGTGAGCAGCGGCACAGAGCCTGTGCCAGCAGCACAGCACCCCTGTGCCCCATCCCTGTGCCCCCTGCCCAGCCCAGCCCCCAGAGCTCCAGGTGAGCCCTGGGCTGCAGCCAGCACAGCACAGGAAGGTGGCTGGACGCCTGCCCTGAGCCACATGGGCTTCCTCCTGCAGCCTCTCCCCAGCCAGCTCCGAAGGAACCAGCTCCAGCCTTCCCAGAGCCTCTGCCACTGCTGGGAGCCCACGCTGGGCAGCAGGATTTGAAGTAAATCCCCTAAAAATAGCAGCAGCATGGTGTGAATTCTCATGTAGCACCTCTGGCACCCCGATACCTCCACACCATGAGCTGCTTCACCACCAAGAAAACCTACAGACTGTGTGAGACATTAACAGACATTTCACCCCCAAACCAACCCAGAGCAGCAGGGATGAAGTGAAACTGTGAGTAAGAGATACCACAGTAGCTGGAAAGCCTAAATATTTCAAAACCTGGCTCAGAAGAGGAACTGTGTCACTGCTGCAGGGGTACCAGCATGAAATGGTGGGAGGACCACTGTGGTGATGAAGAGACCACCCTAAAGCATTCCCAGTGGCAGGGCTGGGGCCACAGCACAGGGCACACAGCCTGGCACCAGCACAGCCACCCACACCACAGGTGCTGTGCATCACCTGCCACAGGTATTTGTAAGTTAAACACCTGAACTCCCACTGTGCAGCAGGACCAGAGCTCAGGTCACAGTGGGAGTTGTGCCAAGCCCAGTCCCCACTGCCTTGCTGCCAAAACACACATCCTGCAGGTGAAGAACCTCCGGGTGAAGCCTCTCACCTACACCCAGCAGGAAAAATCAAGAGGGTTTCAGCCGCTCACACAGCTCCCCTCGGGCTCAGAGCACAGGGAAGGAGGAGCTGCTGTTTATGGCTGACTCACAGTATCGTTCTGGGAGAAGAACTATAGGAGCTATTGTGGGCCCTTCCCTTCCACACCCAGCCCACAACAGGCAAACAGGTTGTTCCACATCCCTCCCATTGCTACTGGCACGGCAGGAGCAGCTGCCCCTCCAGAAGGTGAAGCAGTGGGAACCCAGCTCAGGAGTTTGCTTTGGACTCTGCCCCCTCTCAAGCGAGATACAAGCCATTTTTAATAAAAGTAACAACAATTCACTAATGAAGGAGCCAAATTGCTCCAAGACAGAACATGCTGGTGCTTGTGCAGGGCTGGAGCAGCCCAGCCTATGCTGCAAGGACAGTGGGAGATGGTGACCAGCAGCCAGGGGACCATCTTCCACCAGCCACAGCATCATATCCAGCTCTCCTGGTCAGGGCTCAGGCACATCCCATAAACACGGACCAGCAGTAACTCTGCTCTCACAACACCTGTGGGCTGAAGATCTGAGCCAGCCAGGTTTAAGGCAGAAACATTTAGATGCAGCACTTGGGGACATGTTTTAGTGGTGGCCTCGGCAGTGCTGGGTTAATGGCTGGGCTTTTCCAGCCTAAGCAATTTTTCTTCAGCAATCAGGAGGATCACTTCCCTCACATTACTGTACCCTGATCCAGGCTCACAGACCCAGCACATGGCACAGACCAGCTCCCAAGTCCTGGGGAGCAGCACTCGCAGCCCAACCTCTCCCCGGGAAGAGGCTCCATCTCCACCAGCACCAACGTTCCCTCTGACAGCTGGGGAAGGAGCAGAGTGTGGGGAAACAATCAGCTTCTCCACGCTGACTCATCTCTTTCCTCTTCCAAACGGTTTCACTTCTCCCAGCCCCGCAGGACTGGGCGATGTGTTGATAACACATCAGCGCCTGTCAGCCTGACAATGCTCAGCGCTGCTCCAGCCCCTGCCCCAGCCCCGCCTGGCACAGCTTCGGGCGTTTGCTGTTTGTTTACTGAGAGCCAAGGCAAAGGGAACAGCAGAGGCTTCCCGAGGCACTCTGACTCCCAATACAGTCCCAGGAACTGCTCCCTCCGGCTGAGCAGTTGCCACTGACAGTTTTGCCAGGGATAGGTCAGAGACTGGGGTGACCTGGGGTGTTCTGTTCCCCCCACAGCCCCCGGGATGGGCACCAATCCTGTGCCTGCACCAAGATGTTCAGATCGGTGAGTCCTCAATGTCCCCAGTGTCCAACTGCTGTACTGGTGGCACTGGAGAACACGCCCTCACATTCCCCAGCCTGGCCCACATGATCCACCCTGTACACCAGCATCTCCACTGCTGCAGGAAGCACCTACCCAAACCAACCACAAACCAATTAATTCCTGTTCCCAGCAGATCTGGTGCAGCAAAAGCCTCCGAGAGCCAGGCCAGACCCCGCAGCTGCTGCAGAGCTGAACTCTGGGCTGCCCCAGCCCTGCAAGTGTTCAACACCAGCTTGGGTGGGGCTTAGAGCAACGTGGGCTGCTGGAAGGTGTCCCTACCTGTGGCAGGGGGTGGCACTGGATGAGCTTTAAGGTCCTTTCCACCTGAAACCATGAAGGTGCCACCGGTTCTGATCTTACTGTGCAAATTAAAAGCCTTTATCTACCAGGGGCTCATGTAGCTTAACAATGTTTGACTAATTATTGCATGTGCTGCCCTTTCACAGCCCTGTGTGTCACTCAGAGCAGCTTCATTCATTCCAGGGACCTTTGGGAAATCCAACTGCTGAGCAAAATCCACCTCCAGCCCCAAAGGTGTTTCCTGCAGCTGCTGCTCAGCCTTAGAATCCCAGTGGAAACATCTCCAGATCTACCCACCAGGAGAAGAAAGCCCTTTCCATGACTTTGTCATGGCCTAGTTTTCAAGAAGGTCAAAAGAAATGAAAATTTGAGTTGCATCCAAGGGACCTTAGGAGCTGGAAAAGGGCCAAAGTCACCTGAGGACTCGAGCATGAGCCTGGAGCTCGTTAGGAGAGGCTACAAACCATTCCAGTGTCCAGCCTGGAGCAAACCTGCACTGATCAGACACAAAAGCTCTGCACACCAGCTCCTCAGCTGCACAAAAGCCCCTGCAGCAACCACTGAGGATGAGAAGAAGAGCCTGAGGAGCCTCTTCCAAGAGGAACTGTGGGCATGGATCTAACCCCAAAAGCCAAGGGCTGGGCAGCAGGGAACTGCACAGAGCAAAACGCTGCTCACCCCCTTCACAAGGGCGCTGGAAAGGCCGAATATACTTGGGGTGGGGGAAGTCTGAGAAGGTGGGATGGTGCACCAAAGGTGTGGCGGAGAGGAATGCGAAGAACATGCCCCAGGGCTGTGGTCATACCCCCGGAGATCTAGTACCCAAAGCGATCTAGAACAGCGGTTCCAGAGTGGCTCTAGAACCCAAGCTAGAACCACAGGACTAGGTGTGATCTGGAACCAGATCCAGAACCGAGGTTCTAGGTGTGCTCTGGAACCGGGATCCTGCTCAGAAAGATCAGAAAGGTCATCCTTTCACCCACCCTAACAGGCTCTGCTTGTGGGGATCCAAGCCCCAGGAGTTGACACAGCAGTGCTACAAGGGCAACCGCCGGGCTTTGCCACGTGCTGCAAGGGGGCTGCTCCTCCCCTCTGCTGGGGGGGAGGTCACACCTACCAGGAAGACCTTCTGTGGGACTTTTAGCCAGGCCTCAAATGAGCAGGCTCATTTAAATTTAAATGAGTTTCTAGTTTTCTTCCTTCTCCCTTTTCTTGGCCAGAGGGAGAGAATCTGACTTTGTATTGGGCAGTCGGCATTTTGCCAGCCCAACCCAAGACAGGGACGAGTGGCAGCTCCACCCTGGACCTGCTCACAGCATCACTTTGGTTAAACACACCCCAAACCTCAGCAGTGGGTTCAGCCAGGAACGGCCCCACCAGACACTTGCCCCCAAAACCTCAGCCCCCAGAGCCGATTACAGCTCAGGCACGTTATTATCGCCACTTTTTCCATTCCCACACGGGATTATCCTGTCTACACACAGTTCCTAAAATCTGATGGAGAATTTAGAAACAATGCACAGTGCTAAGCAGCCCCATGGGGAGCTGGGACTCGAGCCCACAGCAGTGCTCCAGAGGGCTCCACGTTTCCAGAGATGAACCTGCAGCATCGCTGCCATCACAGGAACGAGGGTTTGACACCTCCTGTCCCAAGAAGGACATCAGAAAAGTATCCAGGTTCAGAAAACAAAGGGTTATGGAAGGGGGGGAAAAGAAATCTCAGATTTTTTTTCCATAGAGGCTGGAAATGTGAACTGTGGAGCACTCCAGGATCCTGCCTGACATCTTGAAGCAGTTTTTCCTTATAACTCTTGGAGGAAAATCCCTACCCAGGGAGGAAGCTGGGAGGAGGGAGCTGGGGAGCACAGTATTAATGGTATCAGCAATTAGGAGCATCCCCATTTGATGCTCTAAAATGAGTTCCCCATCCCTGGAAGAGTCCAAGGTCAGGTTGGATGGGGTCAAGTGGAAGGTGTCCCTGCCCATGGCAGGGGGGAAACTGGGTGACCTTTAAGGTCCCTTCCAGCCCAACCCAGTCTGTGATCCTGTGAAACAACCCACAGCCCAGCACTCCTTTCCAGCACTATTGGCATTCCCAGCCCAGGGAGTGATAAGGCAAAGGTGTTCCCAGGAAAGCCGTACCTTTGGTGAGCTCAGCCCAGATCCAGAACACGACTCAGCCCCTGTTTACACATCTGCTGGGAGAGGGTTGTGTCCCAGCTTTTATCAGCTCCACTGAGCCACAGCCAGAAATTTTATCTCAACTTTCTCCTGCTCGGAGCAGCTGCCACAGTAAATATCAGCAGAATCAACAGAGCACAGGGCTGAGGGGCTGCCAGAGCTGCCAGCAGCCTCCCCGGGACATGTTCACACCAGGAGGAGAAGCAGCAGTGATTTGGAAACATTTAAAACCCCAAAATACTTTAGCCATGCACAAAATGCATGTCTGGAGATGGTGGGAGGGCACAAGGACAAACCACGGCCCTTTGGTGAGGAACCAGAAGGCACCAAACCCAGGGCTTAAGTGAGAGCAAACCTGGAGCTGCTCTGAAGGGCAGGCAGGGTGTGGGGTCCACAAGCTCCTGCCCTCCACTAAGGCTTCCCACAACTTCCACTTGCAGGAGGGCAGAGCTGGGGTGTCTGTGAGCCCCCAGAGGCAGAGGCAGCTCCTCGCAGGGTCTGCTCAGCAGCCGCAGCGTTGCACACAAGGCTCTTTGTTTTATTTATTAAACAGAAGCAGATTGCTCCAGGCAGCTTTAATCCACGACTTGGTTTCCATAGACACTTACTGCTTCCCCAGCACAATTCCCAGGCAGCAGCGAGCTGGAGCAGCAGGGCTGGGGGGAGCAGGGTCTGACACCGAGCACAACACAGCAAATCCGCAGCCCAGGGGCTGCTCCCCAGCTCCTGCAGCCTTTGCAGTCGTTTCAGCTCAACCTCTCTGTTAATTGACTGGCCCGGAGAGACGCTTTAATGAGCAGTTTGCCATCGCCCTGCACAGTGCTGAGCCAGAGCTGCAGGAGGCACTGGGAGGAGGAGCTCACCTGGGACTGCACAGGCAAGAGCAGAACCCACCTCAGCTCCATGAGAGCCTTAACAAGGCTGCAGCACCCCAGGGGCAGCTGGGAGGGTCACCTTGAACCAGAGGGGGAGCTGGGAGGTCACCTTGAACTAGAGAGGGAGCTGGGAGGTCACCTTGAACCAGAGGGGGAGCTGGGAGGGTCACCTTGAACCAGAGGGGGAGCTGGGAGGGTCACCCTGAACCATGAGGGGAGCTTGGAAGGGTCACCCCAAGCACAGGTGCAAGGAGGGGGAACACAGGAGTCATGTCAGAGCAATGGGGAGACAGGAAAAGCAGCTCCCAAAGGGCTGAGCAGAGCAGTAAGTGCAGGGAAGGGGAAGGAGGCACCAGCAGCACAGCTCGTGTCTGTCCAGCTGCCATGGACTGAGCAATCCAAGCCCCTGGCACTGGGCACAGGGGAGCTGCAGGCAGGGCAGAGCCCAGGGCAGACCCACTGCACTCAGGGGACAACCCCAGCCCTGGCACACACAGCCCAAGTGCCAGGTGACCCCCACCAACCCAACACTGCTCCAGCACAGCCAACCTGTCCCTTCCACAAATTCCTCTCTCTCCCTGCACCTTCCCCCCCAGAGGCCCAGGGTGGGCAGCACTGCCCCAGCTGCCCAGGCCCAAAATCTGCTGCTTCTCTCCTTTGTAAAGCAAGACAAAACCACCACAAAGCTGTTCTCCAAAAGCATCACAAGCTGACAATACCTCAAACCCCTGACACTAAAAATATCAGGTTTTTTTTTTTCTAAATTACATTAACAGTAAATACAGAGATACTTTTACTATTCAGGATCAGCTCTACACTGAGCTTGTTCTCCCCAGCAATACCAAAATCTGGTTTCATTCCTGTGCTCAGAGTCTGCAACTCCATTTAGCAGCAAATTGGTGACTTACCCAATTCTTTTGATCCTTGGCTTTCACTGGCCAACTCTCCCATCTTCACCAGAGCATCAAAGTACCCTTTTGCTGCATATGTCATACCTAAAAGCACCAAAAAATGAAGTTATATTCTCCTTAACAGCTATTAGAACTTCTGGGGCACTGAGGAGATGCTACACACTAAAACAGGTATTACTTCAAAGGGCTTATCCCTACAGGGAGGGACTAAACAACAAACAGAAGAGAAGTGAGCAAAGGCAGCTGGAGCAGTGAGATTACAGGGTAATTCAGGAGAGAAAAGGTACGTGCAGGACCTCAGTGGTTTTCATTCCAGTGTAACCATCAGGCTGTTACTGCTGCTCAATCACTGTGGGGTAATTCAATATCATAGACTTTCATTATAGTTCAGCCTTGTTTGTTGACATTCCAGCGACACACTTGACTTTAATCAGATAAGCAGGGGGTTTCCTCTAATCACGGGAACAGCCTGTACAGCCCCAGCTCAGCACCTGCCAACACCAGGCTCAGCCTCTGCTCTGGGCACTTCCTTCAGCCGCCCCTCCAGCCCAGGGATCCGAGCAAAGGATGATCCAGGACAAGTTAAAAATTACAGGAAGATCTTTGGCTTCAAAGCATTTTCACAGAAGGGATGTGGGAAAAATACAAACCCAGTGATCCCACTGGCTTTCCCCAAAAGTCAGGGTTAGTGTGTCTGGCCTTAGGTGGGACAGAACAGCATGGGATAAAGAGATCCCCCTGCCAGGTAATTAAAAGCTGAATTATCAGGATGATATTTCAGAGGAATAAATAGAAACACAATCCCAAGGGCAACCTCTTCTCCCTGTCAGAGCCCACCTCTCCTCCCTCCCCTGCTGCTAGGAGGGAACCAGCAGGGAAAGCACCCCAAGCTGAGAGCCCCTGCTCTGTCAGCATCCCTGGAACAGCTGGGAAATGCGGCTGCTCCTCAGGGTGTGTTGTATCCCACCCTGGGCTCAGAGTCCACAGTCTCTGCCCAGTGGACCGGGATGGACAAGCACTTCCCACGTCACGGCTGGTTGAGCCATTAAAACCCAGTTCAAACCAGTGCCTGAGAACAGTGGGAGGGCTGCACCTCACAGATCCTCATGGAAACACTCAGGAGCCTCACTGGGCTTGTGGGAAAGCAACTGTGCTCCAGGCAGGGAGCAGGAGGCACCGAACCTTCCCACAGGTCGAATTGCAAACACTGGTGCTGAGGAACACGAGACACCAAAATGGTTTCTCCCCCACTGGCTGCAGATGATGACAGGCTCTTCCCTCACAGGCATTTTCACTGGGAGTATTAAGAAAATAAAATCCAGGAGACACGTGTGGCTCTGAAGGGAGCAGAGCCCTCCCTGGAAAACACAGCTCCGGGCTGAGAAAAGCCTTAAACCTCCTTTAAACCCAGCTGAGCAGGGGCCAGGCAGTGCACAAAGCCAGTTTTTAAGTCAAAACCCTCCATTTTGGGGTTTAATCAATTCACAGCTTCCTTTCAATCATTTAAATCTGCACCTCCCTAATGGCTCCCAACAGACTCCTGCACTCCCAAACAAGAGCTGCCATCAATACTTGGAGGCTTTTTCCTTCTCTTCATTCTTCTGGGCAATTTAAACATTTCAGTGACACTTCTTTAAACAGAACTTAAAATCTTAATTCTCAGTACTTTAAACAAACATTTAAAGATGAACTGTTTGGAGATGTGTTTGTTATCCCACCCTGCTGCCTCCCAGCGTTCCAGGCCGCGAATCCTTCCCACATCCACGGCCTCTTGCTCATCCCAATGGCCTGAGCTTTGCACCAAGGTTCAAGAACCATCCTCCCAGTTCCCCCAGCATGGCAACAAAGAGCTTCCCAAGCTGGTTTTCCCAAGGCCATGCTGCCCACCAGACCCTGTGCAGCCTGGCAGCCCCAGCATCCCAGCAATGCCCACACCACAGAACAGCAACACTCACTTGCCAAGGCTTTTTCATAGGTCTTCCCCATAGAAATGAAGTTCCTCAGGCTGGGATTGAACTGCTCCATGATTGTCTAAAGAGAGAAGAACATCACTGGCATTAGCAGGGATGACTGGAGCTGGACAGAACAGCTCCATGCTCAACTCGATGCTGATAAACACAAAAAGAGAGGAAAAGAAAGTCCTCCCACCTCCCTGGAAGATGCCCCAAGATCTTCCCTTCATCCCACAGCTTGGGGAAGACCAGGCTGGGGCTTTCAGGAGACACCTTGTGCAGATGCTTCACTGTGAGAGGCAGGTGAATGTCCCAACCAGAAAACTGCCAGATTAGGCACAAATAACAAGTGGTGACTGTTAAGTGGCTCTCTGAGGCAGAGCATTGTCCCTCAGCCCAAGCACAGAGGTGGCCCCAGCTCTGGGACGTGATGGCAGGTGATGTCCTACTCCTGGGAGAGCAGCACCAGCTCTGAGCATCAGGGACAAGCAGGAGGGGCTGAAGAGCAGCATTCCAAACATCCCCCCAGGAGTGAGCCAGCCCAATGCCACCAGCATCACCCCGAGCTGTGCCAGCCACGTGCCAGGAACCACACCTGGGGCTCACAGCACTCGGTGGCACTGCCCACCGGCCCTGATTTTGGGTGGGGGTGAACTCCAGCAGCGCTGTCTGAGCTTTTCCTCCCTCGCTCCAAGGGCCGTATTCGAGATGAGGGGAGGAGTAATCCGATCAGGAAGAAGAAGGGCTCTTTGTGCACTTGGCACCGGACCCACCCCCTCCCTGCCAGGGCCGCTCACCCCGACACCGACCCAGTCCAGCCCTGGCAGAGGCACAGCCTCCATCCCCTCCTGCAATCCAAGGGCTGGGTCAAGCCTGGCTGCAGCCCCAGAGCCAGACCCAAGCCCAGCCCCACCTCGGGGACACCCTCCCACCAAGGGCACCACCAGCAAATGGAGTCGAATGCCCAAATATCCCCTTCAGGGGTTCAGGGGCATCCCCTGGGGAGGAGGGGGCTCTCACCCCCACACGCTGCGGGCACTGTCCCACCCCGGGGAGGGGAGGGGAGATGACAGGCAGACACTTACAGCAAATAAGCTGATTAAGCATCTGTCACCTCATCCGAGACTGGCCAACACTATAAAGCTCATTTTCTGCCCGAGGCAGTTTTATCCCCAGTTCCTGCTGCCCAGCCCTCGCCGTCTGACAGTTTAATTCTCTCCCGTGGGCACACGTGGGCAGGCTCAGCCGCTGCCTCCCGGGCTCACAACAGCCCCTTCTGGGGTTCCGTGGGCAGGAACCCGTGTGGGGCACCAGCTCGGAGCGGCGGCATCACCCAGTGCTGCTGTTGCAGAAGAAATCAGCTCCATCCTCCCCAGAGCAGCAGTGGGAGCAGCAGGAGAGGACTCTGCCATGTCCCCAGAGCCCCCACCTGTCCCAGCAGCTCCCAGTCCATCCCACAGCACCATCCACGGCTGCCAAAGGCAGGAGATGATTGCACAGGGCTAATGGGGAGCTGCCCCGCTAATTAAGGCTGCAGATCAACTCGGGGCCCCTGGGAGCTGTTTTGGGGCAGCCCAGAGCCCTTCGGTGAGTGCTCAGCTTGAAAGGAGAAAATGAACCTGTAGCAACAAGCCACGTAAGGAGGTGTTTTCCACAGTGTGGGAGACAATTGCATGGGAGTTAATTATCACTGATGAGGACTGTTCCATCCTGCCCATGTCACGTTTAGCTTTGGTCAAAAATCCACTCCTGTTACCCCACAAAGTGGTCAGAGGTGTGGGATCACTGCCCAAGCCAGGGCCAATTCCCCTCTCCCATGGCAGGGATGGGGACAAGGACACATTTTTGCCTCTGGCAGATGCACAGCCACAGCCTCAGCCACCCTCGAGCTCAGCCTGAGCACCCTGAGACTGAACAATATTTGAGCAGCAGAAACATTGGCAGAATTTCTGTGGGGAGGCGAATTTTAGGCAGTTTGCAGGTTCAGCCGAGTGTTTGTGTACGGGAAGGTACACAGGGATATGTAAATAATGTGATTTTCTCAGCAGTGCCCGTGTAAACACAACGTCCTGAGCATGAAACTGAGGGAACAAACGATGGAACAGGATCCACAGACAAAGCACCATCTGAAATTCAGCACATCTTCCCCAAACCAGAGGGAATCAAAGCCCAGCCCGGCCCTGGCACCGCTCAGGGCAGGACCTGCTCCCCACCACCAGCAGCCACGTTAAACTGATAAATAAAGAGAGAAAAGCCTCCCAAAGGGTCTCAGGGACCAGCTAAAGGAGGAGGGAGGTGACTCTCTGTCGGCCAAATAAAATCCAGCAACTCTCAGGAGGAAGTTTGCTGAAAGTGAATGTTTTTAAAACATTGTCTGGAGCCTCCAACAAAAACAGCCCGGCAGGATGAGGGCGGTGAAAAGGGCTCCTCACTCCTGAGACAAAAATAGCCTTCTCCAAGCCTTGCTCTCACTCTCAGGGTGGGAAGGGAAGGTGACTCCAGAGCCAGCACCACCTTCACACCCCACTTCAGGTGCGAGGCTGAGACCTGCCAAGGTGAAACACTGGGAAATAAACAGATTTATGCCATGGAATGACCCGACAGCATCACTGCCTGCACCAGGCGGGTTGGCACTGCTGGAGCTGCTCCCCTGGCACCACGGGGTGCATCCCCCACCCACGGGGGCACAAGGGGCTGGCGGGTCCCCCTGGGCTGTCCCCCACAGCAGAGGTGAGTCCAGGACTGCAGGACAGCACAGCAAAGCCAATATTCAGCAGCACTGTGGAAATGAAAGCAAACCTCACTCTCCCCCAGATTTTGCCCCCTCAGCAGCACCCACAAGTTGTTTGTCTTCCATGGGCTGCCTGGGCAGAGTTCAGAAAAACACAGACACAAACCCTGGCAGCCAAGGGTTGAAAGGGCTTTGCTTTGTTCCACTGCACTGAATTCCCTGGGTAATACCACTCAGCTCTCCGGGACTGGCACAGCTTTATTCAGCTGCCAAAACTGAAACTAATGCAAAGCACAAGGTCTCCAGGACACAATCCTGCTCAGTTTGGGGGGGGAAGAGGTGACAGACAAAGGTCCCCACTCCCCCCTCTCAGCACACTCCAGGATGCCCCAGCCCTGTAAATCAGCCCGAAGGAAAGGTCAGATTCATGGAACAGAATAAAATACCCTGTGTTGGAAGGAATCCACAAGAATCACCAAAGTGCATCTCCTAAATCCTAAGTTTAAGTCCCCCCCAAGCTGGAAATGGAGCTGGCTCAGGTTTCTCCTGCACAGGAAGGTCCTGCACAACCTGTAATAAAACTTAAGGTTACAGTTCTCCCAAATTCATCCCTGCAGCCTCTCAGGCAGCTCCTAAAACCAAATACAGAGAGAAAGGACAAGCAGGTGCTGCTTGGCTGGGTCAAGGCAGGGGGTGGTCAGTGCCAGCAGTGTCCACACTGCCCCAGGACAGTGCTGGAATCACAGCCAGCCCTCACACCCAGCCCCTCCTCTGCAGCACAAAGGGCCAGGGTGAGGAGCTCCTGGCTCTGACCAGGGGTGAGAACCACCACATGTGCTGGAATCTGCTCCCAGCCACCCTCCAGCACCTCAGGACCACAACAGATGGACCCTGAGCTAAACCACACCTTCCCTGGTTCCCGAATGCCATTTTTGAGGCTCCCATTGCAGCAGCATGGCACGATGTTTTGAACACAGTGCTCAAAAACGTGGCTGTGGCACGTGGGGACACGGGGGAGTGGTGGCCTTGGCAGGGCCAGAGGAATGGTTGGACTGATGGTCTCAGAGGGACTTTCCAACCTTCCTAATGATTTTATGGCTCCTCTCAAGGCAGGCACTGCCCAGTGGCCCCTGGTACCCGTGGCTTTCCTGGTGATTCATGGTGTGAGATGACCATGACAAGCAGGTCAGAGGGGCAGCACTGTGGGACTTTCCACTCCACCACAGTCACACTGCAGAAGCAGCTCAGCCCTAAGAAAGTTTTGCCTCTAAATGGGTCAGCCCTGCTCCAGGAACACCTTCATCATTTCAGTATCAATATTTAATGACCAGCACAGCCAGCGCTGCCTCCTCCATCACAGCTTGTCCTGCCTGGTGCCATCAGGAGCAGCCCCAGGGGCTTCAAGGGCCAAGTTTCTGTCAAGAAGGAGCCCAGGTAGACAAGGAAAAAGACAGGGTTCTCCATCTAAAGGCATTTAGTGTCTCCCAACTGTCGTGTCAGACAGTGAGGGGACCTAAATTTCAGGGCAAGAGCTCTGAATGTCTTTGTACTTGGGGTCTGGGCTTGAAGGGAGCTGGGGTGGGGTCTGCACAGTGCACAGAGCCCCTCAGCACACTGTGAACACCCCCACAGGGCTCACCCCTCCAAGGCAGAGCCATCCACAGGTCCTCAGGGTTGGGATCTCCACTGCAGAGCCAGGAGGGTCCCACAGCCCCTTCCCTGCAGAGCTGGCACCGAGGGGCTCAGCTCGGCCAGAGGAGCTCCGTGCTGGGCTGTTTGCCCCGTGCCCAGCCCTGCCCTGCAACTCGAGCAGCAAAGTGAAACCCGAGCCACGAGCAGGCTCAGCACAACAAAGCACTGAGGGCAAAGCCAGCGGCGGCCTCAGTCCCGAGGAGCAGCCCCCGGCCCCGGCCCCGGGGAGCAGCCCCCGGCCCCGGCCCCGGGGAGCAGCCCCCGGCCCCGGCCCCGGGGAGCAGCCCCCGGCCCTGCAGGAGCTGCTGGCAGCACAGCAAGCGCTTTGGGGCTCCGCTGGCAAGACAGGAGCTACTCGCTATATAACACCTTGCAATCCACCAGCATCACAGTGTGCAGGTGTCCCGTGGCAGCAGAGGTCAGGAATGCTCTCCCAGGCTGCGGGCAGAGGGGCAGAGCAGCATTCCCACCCCAGAGCCACAGAGCAGCACCGGAGCTGAGCCCACCACGGACCTCGCTCCAAACGGACCCACTGCAGAGCCAAGACTCCCGTGAAGGTGGAACTGGCAAAGAGGTGTTGCCCTCTACAAGCACCCCAGGCCCTGCTGCCCAGCCCCACCTGCCACCCTCCAGCTACTGCTGGGGAAGGAGTTTCCCAGTGCTTGACCTGCTCCCTGTGGCACCAGCACAGGGCACCCACTGCCCATGGGGCGTTACTGCCCATCCCATGGGACTGACCACGGGATGCACCAGCCAGCTCAGAGCCCCAAGGTCCAGCCAAATGATTTGCCACATCTGCGGAGTGGGAAGCCCCAAGGCAGGGAGCAGAGACAGCCGAGAGCACAGGGCATGGAACTGAGGGTAGCACAGACCGGCTCTTTCCTCCTCTGCCACACCACATCATCCCTCCGCTGCCAAACACACCAAACCACCCACAATTTCCCTCCTGAATCACTCGAGGAAGAATTGCTCCCATCCCTCTGGACCTGGAGATAAGGAGGCAGAGGCTGTGATAGCACAGGAATATCCATTACAGCCGATGGGGAGCAATGGACAATCAGGAATTCTGGCTGCGTTTGTGCACGACAATTCGGCTTCGAGTTTGGGGCGTTGTTAAGCAAACACCTCTTCAAACACTGAGCTGCTCGTACACCATTGCAAAATGATCTTCCACACGAAAAAATGGCTTTAAAATGAAATGGAGGTTGGGCTGTAAACTGCAACAATCTCATCTGGCAGGAGGAGACAGATCTGTCTTCGGGGGAAGGAAGAATTTCCAGTCCCTGCTTTCTGCAAACAGACAATCTGGATCAAGGGACGAGCAGAGATGGGGAGCAGGGAATGGAGAGGGGGCATGAGGGGATGCCCTTCACCACCACCCAACCCTGCACCCCAGCCCTGGGGTCCAACCCCCGGGGCTCCAGCAGAGCCCGGCCCGGAGCGGCGCCGTACGGGGGTCCTGGAGTGAATCAGCGCCAGGGAAGGTGGGATTACGTTGGCGGAAGGTGCCAGCAGCCTCCGTCTCCCTCTGTAATTACTCCCCGCGTGTAGGCAGCTGCCTGTAGTGGCAGCATCGGCCCGGGGGCGGCTGACAGCTCCTCCACCAGCTCATTAGCACAGTCACTCCGAGGGTGAGCGCTGGTTCTGGGGAACGGTGACAATGGGCTTCCCGAGCAGAACGCCCTGGGAAAGCCTGTGCGGGAGAGGGTGCCTGGGATGGGGAGCACGGCAGGGAGCTGCCTGCTGCTGCTCCACCCCTGGTGGGGAACACACTCAGCCCCTGCTGCTGCCCAAACCCCAGCGAGATGGTGCCCAGGGATGGAGGTCACAAGGGCTGGGGTTTGGTGGCAGCATCTCCCTCCTCGGGGTATCTCCTCCTGCCCACTGTGGAGTTCAGGCTACTGAACAGGCCAGGAAAGCACGAGGCAAACAAGTATTTGGGCAGTGGGGATGTGCAGCACCAGGGCTGGTTTTGGACTCAAAGACTCCAAAGCCTAAGGAGATACAGAGAGACCCCCACAGTCCCCGAGCCATCAGCCCTCACACTGGGCTCTTGGGTGCCTGAAGTCCTCAATGAAACAGGAAAACACCAGGTTTCTGCAGGCACCACATGCCACACATCTCCAGAGGCCGAGAAAAGCACTGCTGGCTTCAGAGGAGACTCCTCATCCACTGCAGGGAACACAAATGGAGTCAAGACCACCCTCCTACAGCTCCCAGCACTGACACTGATTTGGGGTAAAACCACAGGATCTCCACCAGTTCCACGTTCTCATTCCCTACTCCTGGCTGCTCCCACTGAAATCCCGAGAAACTGAAGTGTTCATGAACTGCTGGAGACCTTGGGACCCCTCCTGGGTCCACCTCTGGCTCTCGGGGCCAAGGCACCCTCTGCCCTTGGCTCAGTGCGGTGCTGACGGAGCCGCTCGCTCCGGGCTGAGGGCTCTGACCAGCAGCTCACACAGCACAGGACAGATGAGGCAAGAGAAGAGCCCCAGCAGCACGTGCCCTTCACCCCTCGTTCCTTGGGAGGATGAGCTTCTCCCAAGCACAGTTGCTGGGATGGTACAAACCACCCTGTGTGCTCCTTACAGGGCTGTGCCTGGGGAAAGGGTGACCTGCTCCTCAAACCTGTCATTAGCCCCGTTCTTCGAGGACAACACACCTCAAACAACAACTGAGTCACCTGCTGGGGCTGTTGCCAGCCCTGGCCCCAGCCCCAGCCCCAGCCCCAGCAGTTGTGGCCCTGTTTGCCCAGGCGGCTCCGAGGCCGATACACAAACACCCGGGAACACCCCGCGGTGCCAGCTCTGCCCCAAACCAAGGACAACCTGCACGGTGGCAACTTGGGGCACATCATGGAGAGGGTGGGAGGGAGCCCTGCAGATGTGAGCCAAGAGTCACCACAATTCGGAGTGGCCAAGATTTTGGGTGCCACAGCTCTGTGGGAACAGCTGTTACACACCAGGATCCTCGAACCCAAGACTTCACAACTTCACCACCTCGGTGTTGTTTGTACTACATTCTTTTATCTTCTTTTTTTTCCTGCTCTGGGTTCCCAGGTAACTCAATCCAACCCCTTAAATCGCAGGAAATCGTGCAAGCTTCCCAGTTTAACAAACGACATCCTGCGTTACACGTTAGGCTACAGCAGTTTTATTGGTCTCAGTCTTGAGACCCAGCGGAGCAGAAACCGCTTCCTTCGGGGGGAAATTAAACCACATAAATTATTGGATTTTTCTCAGAACACCGGGAGCAAAGCCGAAAGGAAAACCGGAGATATTCCCAAACTCCAAGAGACGGGGAAAGCTCTCACGGCTGTGGCAAAGCAGCGGGTCGGGGGCACGCGGGGCCGGCCCCGCACGGGGTGATGCGGGGACAGCGCTGCCCGCCGCGGGATCGGGCATTTCCACGCGGGTCCGGTCCCCGCCGATCCTCCCGGGGGGTGCCCGGGGGTACCCGGGGGGAGGCTCGGGATGTGCCCCTCACCCTGGTCCGGGGGGCCCGAGCAGCCGCTGCCGCCCCGCCGGCTCCGGGCACATCCCGGGGCGGCCCCGACGGCGCCTCCGCCCGCTCTGCCCCCGCAGCGCCGGAGCCTCCGGGGAGAGCAGAGAATTCCGATAACCGAGATTACAGGAAAGCCCCGCGATGAAGCGCCGGGCACCTGTTGCGGACTCACCTTGTAGACATTCTCGGTGAGGCGATGCACCTCCTCGGAGCGGGCCATGCCGGGCGGGCCGGGCAGCACCATGGGCGGGGTGCGGGGTGCGGGCGGTGCGGGGCGGACGGGCAAAGCCGGGCGCGGGCGCGGGGAAAGCGCCGAGTGGCGGCCGCGGCGCTTTTTATCAGCTCCCGCCGGCCGTGCCCGCCCCTGCCCTCCCAGCACCGCCCCGCACCGCCCCGCACCGCCCCGCAGGGAGGAGCCGAGCCGAGCCGGGCCGGGCCCCGACGGTGCGGGTCGGGGGTCAGGAGGGATGCGCTGTGCCGTGCCATTGACCCCTGTATCCCCTTTGCCCCCTGTGCCCCGTGCCATACCCCATTCCCCATCCTCTACCCCACCCCATACTTTGTTCTCCATCCCACACTGTTTTCCATCCCATTCCACATCCCCATCCCCCTGCCCTTCCCCATTCCCCAGCCCGCAGCCCCGGCTACACCCCATAACCATCCCACCTTCCTTCCTACACCCCTGCCATGCCCCCCCCCCCAGCCCATGATACCCCACAATGTCCCCCTGATTTCCCCTGTCCTGTCCCTCTCGCTGTGCCCCACATCCCTGAGCTGTCCCACCCTCCAGCCCCTCTGCAACCCCTCCTTGCTGCATCCCCTGTGCCCCGGGCTGTGCTCCACCCTCAGCAGGGGGGTGTGGATGGGTGAGCAGCAGCTGGAGAGGGGAGAGGAGCTGGTGGATTGTGGGGTGTTGGGAACGGGGGCCTGGTGGGCTGGGAGAGCAGAGATGGGATGAGCAGTCACCACAGTGTGACTTGGGATGCCATGCCCAAGGCAGACCAGCCCAGGCAGGAGAAGATGAAGCCCCTGCTTGTCACCTCACTGTCCCCAGGCTGTTCTACCACCCGGCCAGCCAGGAGAAACGGGATTCCCTTGGGAGCACTCCTGGCTGTCAGGTTGCCATGGGACAGTGAAGCTGTGGATCCTTGTCCTTCCCATCCTTCGGGCCCTAATGACTTTTGCCCAGATCCCAAGGGACACAAGGAGTCAGACCATGCCCTGGAGCCTGTGCCCCAATCCCTGTCCCCCTGCCTGAGAGCCCTTCCCCATGGGACTGTCACTCTCCACAGGGTGATCCGTGGTTAAATGGAGCCTTATGACTGTCTGTCCCCACAGCCCTGTGGCTGCTCAGAGGGGCAACATCTGAGGGCACTGGGCACAAACTGCCCCCAACTGCTTCATCCCAGCCCTCGGGCCAAGCCTTCCTCTCCCTCCTCTCCCTCCTGTCTGCTGTGAAAAGTGGTGAAACAGTTAAGCAGCTGAGCACGTTCTTTCCATCATCTCCATCAATTCCGAGAAGGAGCCCAGGTCGATACCTCGGCCCCAGAGCTCCCTTCCCACTCTCCCTCCTGGCCCTGGTGTGGGGCAGGGAGGGCACCAACAGTGGCCGCTCACTCCACTCACATTTGAGTCTCATTTGGCTTCTTCCCTCTCAGAGGTTCCACAATCCAAAGCACAGGAAGGAATTTACAATCCCTGAGAGGTGTTTTTCTCATATTTCTGGAGCATCTGGTTAACCCTTTCCCACTGGGGCTGAGGAGTGGGAGCAGCCATGGAACTGGGTGAATGGGACCAAGGCTGCCCCAGGAGACCTTCCTGGCTGCCTGCACCCCTGCCAGGACCTCGTGGTGCCCCTTTCCCTCTCCATCCCAAGCAGTGCAGTGCTGTTGGCTCTGTTGGGATGCCTCGCTGGGCACCAGCACCTCTCTGGATTCCCAGTGCCAGCGCAGGATTCCGGATCCAGAGTCTGGGAGGAGGGAGCCTCTCCCTGCATCTCCAGCACCTTATTTTTAGTTACGTTATGTAAGTCCTTCACTACGTCATGGCTGGGGGGGGTTCTTGCATCTAATTCCAGTGTGACAGCCCAGCAATTCAAACAAGCTGTTCCTCTGGTGAGGAAGATAAAGGGATTTGTAATTTCTGATAATAAAAGAGGTCTTTTGGGACGACCCTCAGAGAACCTCTTGCATCTAGGCCTGCTCACAGACAGCCGCTCCACTTTCTTCCCATCCTCTGCTTCTCCTCATCCCCAGGGAATCTGAGTGCTGAAAGCCTTTCTCCCTCACACCCTCCTGCTTCCAGAGTGACTCCGCAGCTGGAAACAGCCCGGGAGTTCTTATTCCCACACTCAGAGCCACGCTGAGCAAATTGTCCTTGTCCCCGGCTTTCCCCATGTCACCACCTCTCGGCTGGCAGCGGCCGCCGGGGCTGCCCGTGCTGTCCGTGCCCCGGGAGGGGCAGCACCCAGAGCACCCTGGGAATGCTCAGCAGGAAAAACCTGCCGTTGCCTCGTGCCGTAACATTTGCTTTGATTGCCTTTTATTTTTTTCCTGGTTGTTGCTCGCTGCCTTTTTGTCAGGGTGATTCACTCCCCGGGGCTCGGCGGCAGCTGGAGCGTGCCCAGGGTAACCATGGTGCCAGCGTCCTCGTGGGTTACCTAAATCCCCGCGGCACCTCCCGGCCTTCGCCACGTGCCCTTTCGGGGGGCGGGACCGTCCACCGCGGGGGCAAATCCCCGTGGGAGCAACGTGGGAAAGCACCACGGCAGACTGTGAACAGCAGTGGGATGCACAGGCTGGCACCGTCCCCATCCCGGAGCGGTCCCTCCCCGGGGTGACACACAGCGGCACACGCCGCACCGGCCACCTCCAGCCCCGGGTGGAGTGAAGTTGCTGTGGCAACAATAACTTATGTAATCCACCCCGCTCGGCTGCAGGTGTGGGGAGGAAATTGTGCTATTTTCGAAGTTTCATTAGGTTCCTTCTTAATTACCAGCGTGGCGTCACGCCAGCGCTCCCGGCCGGGCACGCGCCCTGGGACAGGGACAGGGACAGGGACAGGGACAGGGACGGGGACGGGGACAGGGACAGGGACAGGGACGGGGCAGTGATGGCCGCGGCAGCGATGGCCGAGGGCAGAGATGGCCAAGGGCAGGGATGACTGGGCCAGCAAGGCTGGGAGAGTGATGGCTGGGACAATGATAATCAGGGACAGTGATGGCTGGGACAGTGATGGCTGGGACAGTGATGGCTGGGGCAGTGACAGTCAGGGACAGTGACTGTTGGGGACAGTGATGGCTGGGGCAGTGATGGCCTGGGCAGCAGCTGCACCGAGGGACGGTTCCAGCCCCAGTCCCGCCGTGTTCCCAGTGCTTTGGACACTCTCCCTGCTCCCCGAAGAGCCTGCACGGTGGGTGCGGTGGCGCCGGGGAGGGACCAGGAGGGAGGTGCTGCAGGGCAGCATTGCTGCCCAGGGAGGGGAACAGGGTGCTGTGCGAGGTCATTGGGAGCTGCCACATCCTCAGCACCTCGGGAAGCCCCTGCTGACATGTAGAGAGGAAAAATAAATGTGGGTTATAAT
The DNA here is from genome assembly GCA_035583235.1 of Hafferia zeledoni. Taxonomy (NCBI): domain Eukaryota; kingdom Metazoa; phylum Chordata; class Aves; order Passeriformes; family Thamnophilidae; genus Hafferia; species Hafferia zeledoni. Next base: position 924,240 of record JAWWEV010000044.1, on the reverse strand, counting down.
CCCTGTGCATTTGAGTGTGATGTGTCACCAGCCAGCAGAGAAGGGAGGAAGCAGAAGGACCATCATGGTACCGTGTTGGTTTTTTACCACAATCCCTGAGAACACGCCTGGAGTGTCCTAAGAAAAGCCCAACGCCAGCTCAGTGTGGTCACTGTGTGCTCCTGGTGCTGCCAAAGAAGACGGACATTGTCAGAGCAGGAGAGACCGGGCAGGGAATTGGACCAGGCTGAAGAAGCCGCCTCCATCTTCATCTCACCTGTTTGTCCACACGGTCCCATGGGCAGGGACAGGGGCTCCCTGGCAGCCCCCAGTGCCCTTGGCTCTCTTTTCCTCCTTTTTGGTATGTGCTGAAAGGGAAGGCTGAGCCCACCCACCCCTCAGTGCCCTGCACAGCCCAGAGCAGGCAGGTGTGCACCTGAGGGGCACTGTGTTAATGAGATTCCCAGGAATTGTCTGTCCTGTGGGGCTGGGGCAGATGGCTTCTCCATCAGAGCCCTGACATCACTGTGAACCCTCCTCACACTGGGTCAGGAGGTTTTTATTTCTAAAACAATCTAAACGTGATTTTTCTGACATCTGGGGGTCACTGGGGAATCAGCCTGCTGGGTTTGAGCCAAACCAACCCACCTGGTTCAGCTCAGGGGGCCCTCCTTGGCTCAGGGTGGCCCCTCCTCAATGTTGGGCTGTCCCCACACTTCTTTCTGAGCACCTCATTAAGGAGCTGAGGCAGCAAACCCTACATTGTTACCTGGGTCCTGGAGCACCCACCCAAACTCAGCTTCAGTCTCCCCTTTGCAGAGCGGTGGTCGCTCACCAGGATTCCTCAATGGCTTCAAACTGACAGCGAGTAGGTTTAGATTAAGTATATGAAGAAATTTTTGGCTGGGAGGGTGGTCAGGCCCTGCACAGGGTGCCCAGAGAAGCTGTGGCTGCCCCATCCCTGGACGGGATTTGGAGCAACCTGTCTCTGCCTTCCAACCCAAACCATTCCATGATTTTATCACTGTTGGTGCTGGTGGGAGCTGGTCCCTCCATCACCATGGGCACCACACTGAGTGTGCTGCTGCTGGCACGTTGCTCCCTGTGCTGCCTCATGGCACACACGAGTTTACCCCTTCATCAGGTCAGTTGTCTCCCTGTTGGAGGTGCCCCACCTGTGCCAGCAGCTCCTGGTGGTTAAATCGCCCCAAGCGCCACCAGCAGACTGAGCAAAGCCATTTACTGGGGATCAGCCAAGGGTGACCAACTTGGGCACTCACTCTGCAGGGTGGGAGCAGCAGTTCTGGCCCCAGGGATCACCAATGGCACTAAAACAAGCCCCAGGGATGCAGAAGGCAGAGGTTTGTGGAAGGTGTCTGGGACACTCTTGCTGCCCAGGTGGGTCCAAGCCAGCAGCATTCCTGGAGCTCGGCCCTGGCAGCCTCTGGTTCCCACTGCCCATTCCGGGGGAACAGGGACTTGCAGGTGTCCCCTGCAGCCCCCGTGCCCTGCCCGGCTCTGGAGGTGACAGGTGTGGGTACCACAGGCCAGGCTGGAGGAGCCTCAGGGAGGCTCCAGGGGAAAGCAGGCACAGGGAGGAGCCGGAATGACGGAGGAAACAGGGAGTGAGTGGGAGAACAAAGCGCTGCGGATGCGAGAGCTGCGGTGGGGCCTGGGAAGATGGAGGGATGGCAGGAGGCCACGGCTGCTGGAGGAGGGGAGGGGGCTATGGGGCTGGCACAGCCATGGCACAGCCAGACAGATCCATCCCTGCCGTCCCTGGGGAGGCTCCACGGCAAACCCAACCTGTGCCATGCCACGCTGGGCGCTGGGGGAGCCGGGCTGTGTGTCCTGGCAGCCCCAAATCCCTGGCATTGGTGCTCCCCTGGCTGCCAGGCTGGGCACAGCTCGGAGCCCCTCTCCCTCCTCACCTGCCCCAGCGCCTGTTTCACGAGTGAGTAATGCTGAATTACAGCACTAAGGAGCTCTCTGGGGATCCTTCTGAATAACAGGAATAGTTTATGCGATTTGCATAATTGGCATGATGGGATTTTGCATCACGTTGCTGAGCTCAGGGAGCGTCCAGGGCAGAGCCACTGAGGTGCTGCTGTGAGGACCCTCGGGGTCCACATCCCCCTGCCCAAGGCCTGCCTGGGAAGGACCAGCTGAGCTCAGGGAGGGGCAACAGGAGGGGCAGGATCAGGCCCCACTGCCACCACCTGCCCATGCCACCTCCTCCTGTCCTTCACGCCAACACTGGGCTGGTGCAGCTCCACAGCCCCCTCAGACACGTCTGCTTGCCCGTGGCCACCTCTGATGGCTGTGTCAGCCCAGTCCAGCTTCCCCCCAGGCTGTGGCAAAATGATGGGTCTCAGGGCTGAAGGACACGATGCTGAATTCCCACCCACTCCTCTCCCAGCTCCAAGGCCACCCAGCTCCCTGCACGGCATCTCCTGCCTTCCTGCAGGGATGGGCTCACGCATGAGCATGGCCCCTCCTGATTCACAGGCACAGCCCTGGCACTGCTCTCTACTCATTTCCTCCCCTTGCTAATTAATCGTGGAGTGTTGGGCTGTGGCTCCTTCCAGCCCCGGAGCAGCCTGGCATCGCTCTGCCACGGGCTGGGGACACCTGTCACTGGCCCTCGGGGACACCCAGCATGGCCACGGCTTCACCCACGACTCGGGGAGCCACATTCCACTGCAGGGCAGGGCAGGCACTGCCATTTGGGACAGCACAAGTTGGGGACCAGGGGACAACCACCACCTCCCAGTGCCCCTTCCACCCATCTGCTGTGGGTCTGGAGGTGGCCCAGGAGGTGGAATTCTGGTCCCTACGTCAGAGCAGGCACTGCTGAGGCATTTCAGCCACTGCCAAGCACCACCGTGCGCCGACAGCTCCCGTCTGGCACCGGGAGCCGGCAAAGGTCACATTCCCGGCGCGGCCGCGCCGCGCTCTCACAGACCCGCTTTGTTCCGTCGCTGCTCTCATTAGGAAATTGCACTGATTTTTTTTTTTTTCCCCACAGTTGAACTATCAAAACTTGGGCTTGTTCCCTGCCACAGCCTCTTCCATCGCTCTGCTGGTGACTCAGCGTGACACCAGGGCACTGGCACTCTGGAAGAGGGAAAGGGAAGGAGCTGGTTCCCTGTTGGGGGGTTGGCACTGCCAGGTTTGGGTGCAGAGCAAAGCACACCAGTGGCTCCCAAACCATGGGCAGCATCCTGATCCCTGGGACCCCCCCAGCATGGGGCAGGGTGAGCTCAGAGTGGGGATGGAGATGAGGAGGAGGAGGAGGATGAAAGATCCTCTCCAAACTGTGCCTGGTCCTGAGCTGGGGACTGCCAAGGAGGGTGGGGACAAGGGACACAGTGAGGTGGTTCCCAGTGGGGTGGGAGCTGGGAGCTGCTGGGGGGGTGGCACCAACAGCCCTCAGGGGACTCTGATCCCCGTGTGTGGTGCCCAACCACAGCTCTGAGCCCCTCGTGCCAAGAAAGCAAAGGGACCCAGAGGAAAGGCCCATATTGGTCACCTCCAGGGCTCTCAGTTCACTGTTTTGTTTTTCCAGGCCTGTTTCAGGGAACGTCTGAGGCAGCAGGGAATGAATGACACGGTGTCAGGGGGTGCAGCCTTGGCAGGGCGTTCAGCTGTTTGGGGGCTGTGCAGCTGTTTGGGGTGGGTGCTCAGCTGTTTGGAGGCTGTGCAGCTGTTTGGGGGCTGTGCAGCTGTTTGGGGTGGGTGCTCAGCTGTTTGGGGGCTGTGCAGCTGTTTGGGGGGTGTGCTGCAGCCCCCCCTCCCCAGGCAGCGCCGCCATCCAGCTGTGTTGGCATAGAAACTGCCAGGGCTCTGCCACTGCCTCCCGTTACACAATTCCCTTAAACCCCAGGGAAGGGGCTGCTGAGGAGAGGGGGCAGATCCGGGGGTGGCCTTTGCCCCAAACCAACCTCCCTCCAGCTCCCAGCACAAGGAGGGGCTGGGGGGCCCAGGAAGGGGCCAGCACAGCCCTGGGAGCGGTGCTGGTGTCCAGCAGCTCTGCTGCCTCCTGGACAACAGGGAATCAGAGTCTATTTAAAGGTGCTGCTGCTTGCATAATGCTGGCAGTAATTGCTGCTCCCCCACAGCCTCATCCCTTGCTCCAGGGGCACTGGACATTGGATGAAGGGTCTGTGTGGGCAGATCCCATGGGATGGGGCAGTCACTGGCACCAACCCCCTGGAACAAGGCCTGTCCCTGTGGACAGGAGTAGGGAATGGGGCCATGACAACCCCAGCAGAACCTCCCCTTCCCCCTCCTGCCAGCTCCTGCGCGGGGCCACGATCCCTCATTGCCACACAAGTCACGTGGCCATGGAGCTGGATGTGGCACCGAGGGTGCACTGGGAATGCCACACTGATCCTGCATCTGCTCGGGGAGTGGTGACAGATCACCCTCTCCTGGGAAAGCTACGGGACCGAAATTCCGTCCCTGCCACACGTGCTGTGCCTGTAGGGGCAGTTTGATGTGGGGTGTGTCCAGTGGTGCCTCTGGAGAAGGGCCAGGGCTGTGCCAGCACTGGGGGCTCCAGGGAGGGCTCTGGGCACCAGGGTGTGACTGAGGAAGCAGCGTGAGGTTTGTTCATATTCCCCAGGGTTTAATTAACAACGAGCAGCGCTGCCTCCACACTCCCCTAATCAACATCTGGCCAACTCAAACACAGCTGGAAGAGCTCCGAGGCTCCCACCCCCCTGCCCCAGCAGGGCAGGCACAGGGAGTGCTAATTAAACGCGGCAAACACGGCACAGCTGCTTTCCCAGGGACTGGCACCCCTGGCACCTCCCCGGCAGGACGGGCCGGGTGGGCTGGCGGGGGCAGGAGGGGGCTGGAGGCACCGCGGGCATTCCAGCAGCAGGACGGACACGAACCCAGAGCAAGGAGGGACCAGCTGGTGTCCAAGCACCAGCCAGTGGCTCAGGCAGGGCCTGGTGGGGTCTCATCCTGCACCCCTGGGGCTCAGGCGTTCTGCCCTGTGGCCCTGAGCCTGCCAATGGTGTCCCCAATCCCCGTGCCCGCTCTGGACAGGGACAGTCAAACAGGGGGAGCTGGTGCTGGCTGGGAGGGGCTGCAAGCTGAAAGCCCCAAGGGGCTGGAAGCAGAAAATCTTGTGGAGGGAGGGGAGCCCAGCCCAGGCAGGACAGTGCAGCCCATCAGGATGGAGCCACATGTCCCTGGAGGCACAGCTCACCCAAACCTGGCTCAGGGCTGTGCTGGTGGCTCCATCCGACCCTCCCTGGGCCATCCAGGCAAACAGCAGTGTTTTTGTTACACACACAGCCTGCTCTGAAACTCCTGCCCACATCTCTCCCAGGAGCAGGGAACGAAGAGGTGAGGGAGGAGGAAAGCAACTCCTGCTCATCCAAAACATTCACTGTGAAAACACGAGGCTGCAACAGGAGTTGGTGAAACCATTAGAACCAGTTTATTGTCACAGCACAGCACGGAGGTCACAGCCCACTCCCAGCTCTTCCTCCCAAGGAGACCCAGCACAAGCTGTTTGGGGCAGGGATTAGCAGAGGAAGCTGCAGCCAATCTGCTCCAAACTTTCCTGTTAGATCAGTAAATGGCCTCTTCACTGTACTAAGGAATGGCAGGAGCTGCATTAACCCCCTCAGCACCGGCCGTGCTCCCTCTCCACACCTGCTTCCCCCGGGGGCACAGTCTGGCCTGGCCCTGCTGCAGCTGCCCTGGGCAGGGCTGGCTCAGGTCTCCCCTGGTGCCAGGATGCTCATGAGAAAGCAAACTGGAGCAGAGGCACTGCAGGCTGTTCTCCCTCCTCACCCCTCGCCCGTGGTGATGCCAATGCCACAAACAGGTTTGCCCAAAGCGCCACATCGAGGGCTGCACTCCCAGGCCAGACCCCTCGAGACCTTCCTGGGAGAGCCCACCTCTCATTCCTATGAATGCAATTAATTAGGGTCATGTTAAACAACTCTGCATCAGGCTGGCAACGGGCTGAAGGAGCCTTGAAGGGAAAAGGCTGCCCAGAACTGCTCGGCAGCCCCACACTGGTGAATCCAAGGCTCTCTCTGGTGGGAACAGGCTGCGTTGCAGCACAGCCAGGACTGAGCAGAGAAAATAAACTACCAAGAGCAGAGCAGGACACAGCCTGTCCCTGGGAGGGCTGGGAGCAGGGTCTGGCTGTTCCAACACCAGCTGGGGTGGCAGCACAGGCACTGGGATCATCCAAACCCCATGTCCAGCTCCAGAGACAGTGAGTGGTTTGCCACCTCTGCACTGTCGGTAAACACGGGCTAAGGGCTCTGGGCCCAGGTTTGTTGTGGAACATGAATTAGGAGAGAGCAGTGGCACTGGGAACAGGGTGGCTCAAGGTACTCACTGCCTTGAGGACACACGAGGAAGCCCCGGCCAGTCTTTGGAACGTAACGGAGAGGACACAGAGAGCACAGCTCAGCCCAGAGCTGCTGCTGGCCCAGCACCACGGGGGCCCAGCACACTCTGAGATCACTTGTTGTCTAGCACCAGATCCCACAACCCAATGACAGCCCCTAAAAGTCTCCAAGGACCCCCCTGGTCCTTCTGCTGCTGTCACAGAACTGCCAATTAAGGGTTGTGGCTTCAAGACCGTAATAAATAAAGATCTGCAGTGTCCTGAAGAGCATCTACAAGCTGGCAGGTGAGCTTGCTTCCAGGAGCAGCTAAATCTGCCCACCACCTGTCCAGGCAGTGTTCCAGACCCTTCATCATCCGTGTGACCTGGTGTCACACCACCCCACATGGGCTCTGACTGTCCTCCACAGGGTGGGCTGGAGGGGATTGGGCTCCCTCGAGCTGCTCCTGGGGCAGAGTCTTTAGTGTTGATTGATGAAGCTTCAAGCCTTGTCTGGTAGAGCAGGAGCCTCAAGTTCATCCCAGCCTGACCTTCCCATCTCTGAGCCCACGAGGAAATGTCCACCAGGAGCTGACAGTGGGAGCAGAGCCCATCTCAGTCCATCTGAATGTCACAGAGGTGAACTCTGACGATGGAGCAGAGCCAGCAAGGGAGGAATCCTGGCTCTTAACGCAGGCAGAAGGCTCCTTGCTGGCATGTTCAGAGATTTCTGCCAGCCCAGGTCTCACTCAGCACCGCAGGGTTTCCAGGGATCTGAACCGTGACCGTGGCCAGCTCTTCACCTCACACAAGATCAGGCTTTTCCCCGACCAAAAGAGCTGCCAGCAGGTGCAGAGCCAAGCAAACAGGCTGAGCTTGGCCCAAACCAAACACCCTCAAGCTGATGTTACACAAGACAGAACCATTTCCAGTCAGTAGCAAAACATGTTGCTGCCTGCGGGAGCTCGGCCCAACCTACAGCAGGACAAGGGCCATGGCAGCCCATCCACAGAATCAGGACAGGAAAAGTGGAGGGACAGAGAAGAACAGAGACAACAGCACAGTCTGGAGGGCCTGAGCTCACCCAGCCCATGCCCAGCACAAACACCGTCGCTCCGAGGGTGGGATTTCCTTGGATTCCAGTCAGAGCAAAGGCAGATTGACCACCCAAATCTACAGAGAGAAGTTTGGCTTTGGAAGTTTTAGAGTTGCTGCTTTAATCCCGAGACAGCACGGCTGAGTGAGAGTAGAGTTTAAGTTACAAAAAAGAAAGCACTAGAAAACAATCTTGATACAAGAGCGATCCCCAGCTGAGGTTCCCCGCCCTGTGCAGGCATCGCTCGCCCCGCCCAGCACAGCTGGGGCTGCCAGGGCAGTGCCCGTGCCAGCACACCCGGGGGGGCACACTGTCCTCGGGGAGGGGTTCCTGGGGCAATCCCCAGCACTGCGAGTTAAGATGCTGCCACCAGCTCTGCCTTTGGCCTGTTCTTGATGGGTGACACTTCTGTGGAAGGAAAAAGAACTTGTTACAGAAACAGAGAATGTAAATACCCTGCAGCCACCTCCCGAGGAGGATCTGGGGCTCAGAATCCATTCTGCAGAGCAGCAAATGCTCCCACAGCACCTGAACTAAGAGAAGGTGGTTATAAATAAGCTCACACTCCCAGTATGCCCCTTTCTCACAGCACCTGAAGAATTCAAACAGCTTCAGAACACACCCAGCCCAATGAGCCACCAGCCCAACGACAGAGGTGCAGGGCAGGAGCCAGTTCTGGAGTGCAGGGGTAAGTCCAGCTCTTGCCCTGCCCCTCTGACGTGGCACCACGAGGCTCAGAGAGCTGCAGGGCCAGGCTGTGTTTGTTTGGCCCCCGCAGCTGCCAGCACACAGCAATGACATCCGAGCCCTGTTTGTTTACGAGTAAACAAGCACCAAAGAAACCACCCCATTCCCCACAGCCCAGATTGCTCCTGGGCAGGTTTCACACAGAGGAAATGAATTCTTCCAGCTCCTCTTTGCACAAGCAGAGAGGTCCAGCTTCTGTGAGCAACAGCTCAGGCTTCTGCTGCCCCAAGAGAAGAGTCTTCACCAGTTTGACTTTTCAGCATCTCAGCATGGACAGACACCTGTGTGAGCTCCTTCCTCTCCAGGCAGCACCACCAAAGCCTGTCTGGTCACCTCCTTCATGGGCTCTCTCCCACTTCTCAGCTGAATTCCCACACAAACCCATCTGCTGAGGTCTTGGGTCATTCAGGAACAGACACTCAGTGTGTGTAGCTCATGCTCCAGCAGTCCTGGAGCTGTGGGGCTCCTGTGATCCACATCCAGCTGGTTCCAAATCACCATGATGTGAGGTGAGAAGAGTTGTGTCACCACAGGCCTCGATGAGATCCAGTGCTGTGCAGTGTGAATCCAACACCCACAGAGAAACTGTCCCTGCACTGTCACCGTGCAGGGACCAGTCTGAGTGCTGAGGGAGAGTCTTGCAAGGAAGGAATTCCTCGTGGAACTTCACAATGTAACAAGGTGCCTCAGAGCAGGTGGGTGCCTCAGAGCAGGAACCAGCGTGACAAGAACAGCAGATGTCACAGAAGGAAAGCCCTTGAGGGAGTGCCCAGATGCTGATGGAACAGAGACTGGAGTGCTGGGTCCTCTCGGGGCGAGGGCTCAGCTGGCCCTGCCAGCACGAGGTGTGGGCAGTGGCACAGCCCAGAGAACAGGGCTCCCAGCTGGCACTGCTGTGTGTCCTGGGACAGCCCTGGCACTGGCAGGGGGCTCAGCCAAAGCTGCAGCGCGCGAGGAGAGCGTACCTGGGACCTGCTCTGGGAGCGGCTCCAAAGGAACCTCGGGAAGCTCCAACTGTTCCTGCAAGGATGTGAGAGACAACGTGTCACACACATCTGGCAGTGCTAACAGCATCTCCTTGTCTCACTTCATCTCCTATCACAACCAGCTTCCTGACAACGTGGGGTTTAATCACAAGAACATCAATCCTACCTGAGTAATAGCATTTAATTCTTCTAGAATGGCGTCCTCATCCTCCTCAGTCAGGCTGCCAGCCAGGAGCTCATCTATTTGCTGGGGGAGAGAGGCAAGGACAGGTCATTCCCAGCCTGCACACCCAAGGAACTCTGCCCAGCAGGCCTAGTCTGCTCCCACCCTCTCACAGAGCTGCACATACCCTCTGGTACTCCACAGCATCCTGGGTTTCTCCTATTATTCTTTCCACTTCTTCTATGGACATCACCTGAAGGGAAGAGCCAAAGTCCAGGTGTGGGTGAGGCCTGCAGGGAGGCCCCTCCTGGCACAGGGCAAAGGTGCTGAGCTGCCCCAGCCACACGTACCTGGTGCATTTTGTTCAGACACTCATTGCCTATTTTCAGCCCCTCAATGACCTTCATTTCAATCTGTGTGAATTCAATGTCCTGGACCTGGAACGGAAAGCAGAAATGGCAGACACTGGCACACCTTGGCCTGGCACACTTGGGCCTGGCACAGCACAGGCAGCTCAGGGCAAAGGAGTGCCAGTTCCTGGGAGAATTTAACGGCCATGTGGAAGTGGCACTTGGCAGTGCTGGAGAACAGTTGGGCTCAGTGGTCTCAGGGGGCTTTTCCCCCCTAGGTAATTCCATGATTCTGTGGTTCCCATCAGGCAGACACAGGCTCAGGGAAGCTGCAGGGAGGAATCAGTTCTGTGCTGGGCAGAGGATTAAGTTACACCAGCAGGAAGAAACATCCACACAAAAAGCTTGGCATGGGCAGCTCCACAAGCACCAGCAGTCCTCGAACTGATTTCACCTGATTTTGCAGCTGCCAGTCCCAGCTGAGGCCTCCCCAAACCCAGGCACATCCAGCTCAGAACTGACAGTTCTGAACAAGCCTGAGGGTTTCCAGCACCTCAGTAACTTACAAAGCAGGTTCCAAACACACCACTGTGCAGGGAACAGTCATGGCACAAGCACAGTTTTGGAGGCATCTGCCCTGCCAGGACTTGGCAGTTGACTGGAACTCCACAGGAATTGCAAGGGAATGCCCACCCCGGACACAGCCCAGGCCCCACAGGGACCAGCCCTCGCTCACCATCCGCTCCAGGTTGCTGATCTGGTTTTCTGTTCTATCCAGGAGCTGCTCCTGGTACCGTTTCTTCTTCAGCAGCAGCAGGGCCTTCCTGGGGGACACACAGGCAGGAAAACTCAGCGTGGATGAAACCAAAGAAAGGCTAAAAGGATCCCCAAAAAGCACATCTGTTCTGTGCCTCTGCTAAAAGGGGACAAGTCCATGTGCAGCTTAACCAGCAACTCTGGACTGTCCTGTGAGGAGCCAGGAGAGCAAATTGGGTACTGGGAAGAAATTCTGCTCTGGGAGGGTGGGCAGGCCCTGGCACAGGTTGGGCAGAGCAGCTGTGGCTGCCCCATCCCTGGGAGTGTCCCAGGCC